>OY804582.1:29142442-29181442 GCA_963680875.1 Bathymodiolus brooksi
GCACGGGCACTACAATATAATACATGACCGCTTATTTACCTGGCTTGGCACGGGCACTACAATATAATACATGACCGCTTATTTACCTGGCTTGGCACGGGCACTACAATATAATACATGACTGCTTATTTACCTGGCTTGGCACGGGCACTACAATATAATACATGACTGCTTATTTACCTGGCTTGGCACGGGCACTACAATATAATACATGACTGCTTATTTACCTGGCTTGGCACGGGCACTACAATATAATACATGACTGCTTATTTACCTGGCTTGGCACGGGCACTACAATATAATACATGACTGCTTATTTACCTGGCTTGGCACGGGCACTACAATATAATACATGACCGCTTATTTACCTGGCTTGGCACGGGCACTACAATATAATACATGACTGCTTATTTACCTGGCTTGGCACGGGCACTACAATATAATACATGACCGCTTATTTACCTGGCTTGGCACGGGCACTACAATATAATACATGACTGCTTATTTACCTGGCTTGGCACGGGCACTACAATATAATACATGACCGCTTATTTACCTGGCTTGGCACGGGCACTACAATATAATACATGACCGCTTATTTACCTGGCTTGGCACGGGCACTACAATATAATACATGACCGCTTATTTACCTGGCTTGGCACGGGCACTACAATATAATACATGACCGCTTATTTACCTGGCTTGGCACGGGCACTACAATATAATACATGACTGCTTATTTACCTGGCTTGGCACGGGCACTACAATATAATACATGACCGCTTATTTACCTGGCTTGGCACGGGCACTACAATATAATACATGACTGCTTATTTACCTGGCTTGGCACGGGCACTACAATATAATACATGACTGCTTATTTACCTGGCTTGGCACGGGCACTACAATATAATACATGACCGCTTATTTACCTGGCTTGGCACGGGCACTACAATATAATACATGACTGCTTATTTACCTGGCTTGGCACGGGCACTACAATATAATACATGACCGCTTATTTACCTGGCTTGGCACGGGCACTACAATATAATACATGACTGCTTATTTACCTGGCTTGGCACGGGCACTACAATATAATACATGACTGCTTATTTACCTGGCTTGGCACGGGCACTACAATATAATACATGACAGCTTATTTACCTGGCTTGGCACGGGCACTACAATATAATACATGACCGCTTATTTACCTGGCTTGGCACGGGCACTACAATATAATACATGACCGCTTATTTACCTGGCTTGGCACGGGCACTACAATATAATACATGACCGCTTATTTACCTGGCTTGGCACGGGCACTACAATATAATACATGACCGCTTATTTACCTGGCTTGGCACGGGCACTACAATATAATACATGACCGCTTATTTACCTGGCTTGGCACGGGCACTACAATATAATACATGACCGCTTATTTACCTGGCTTGGCACGGGCACTACAATATAATACATGACCGCTTATTTACCTGGCTTGGCACGGGCACTACAATATAATACATGACCGCTTATTTACCTGGCTTGGCACGGGCACTACAATATAATACATGACCGCTTATTTACCTGGCTTGGCACGGGCACTACAATATAATACATGACCGCTTATTTACCTGGCTTGGCACGGGCACTACAATATAATACATGACCGCTTATTTACCTGGCTTGGCACGGGCACTACAATATAATACATGACCGCTTATTTACCTGGCTTGGCACGGGCACTACAATATAATACATGACCGCTTATTTACCTGGCTTGGCACGGGCACTACAATATAATACATGACCGCTTATTTACCTGGCTTGGCACGGGCACTACAATATAATACATGACCGCTTATTTACCTGGCTTGGCACGGGCACTACAATATAATACATGACCGCTTATTTACCTGGCTTGGCACGGGCACTACAATATAATACATGACCGCTTATTTACCTGGCTTGGCACGGGCACTACAATATAATACATGACTGCTTATTTACCTGGCTTGGCACGGGCACTACAATATAATACATGACCGCTTATTTACCTGGCTTGGCACGGGCACTACAATATAATACATGACCGCTTATTTACCTGGCTTGGCACGGGCACTACAATATAATACATGACTGCTTATTTACCTGGCTTGGCACGGGCACTACAATATAATACATGACCGCTTATTTACCTGGCTTGGCACGGGCACTACAATATAATACATGACCGCTTATTTACCTGGCTTGGCACGGGCACTACAATATAATACATGACCGCTTATTTACCTGGCTTGGCACGGGCACTACAATATAATACATGACCGCTTATTTACCTGGCTTGGCACGGGCACTACAATATAATACATGACCGCTTATTTACCTGGCTTGGCACGGGCACTACAATATAATACATGACCGCTTATTTACCTGGCTTGGCACGGACACTACAATATAATACATGACCGCTTATTTACCTGGCTTGGCACGGGCACTACAATATAATACATGACTGCTTATTTACCTGGCTTGGCACGGGCACTACAATATAATACATGACTGCTTATTTACCTGGCTTGGCACGGGCACTACAATATAATACATGACCGCTTATTTACCTGGCTTGGCACGGGCACTACAATATAATACATGACCGCTTATTTACCTGGCTTGGCACGGGCACTACAATATAATACATGACCGCTTATTTACCTGGCTTGGCACGGGCACTACAATATAATACATGACTGCTTATTTACCTGGCTTGGCACGGGCACTACAATATAATACATGACCGCTTATTTACCTGGCTTGGCACGGGCACTACAATATAATACATGACCGCTTATTTACCTGGCTTGGCACGGGCACTACAATATAATACATGACCGCTTATTTACCTGGCTTGGCACGGGCACTACAATATAATACATGACTGCTTATTTACCTGGCTTGGCACGGGCTCTACAATATAATACATGACCGCTTATTTACCTGGCTTGGCACGGGCACTACAATATAATACATGACCGCTTATTTACCTGGCTTGGCACGGGCACTACAATATAATACATGACCGCTTATTTACCTGGCTTGGCACGGGCACTACAATATAATACATGACTGCTTATTTACCTGGCTTGGCACGGGCACTACAATATAATACATGACCGCTTATTTACCTGGCTTGGCACGGGCACTACAATATAATACATGACCGCTTATTTACCTGGCTTGGCACGGGCACTACAATATATTACATGACCGCTTATTTACCTGGCTTGGCACGGGCACTACAATATAATACATGACTGCTTATTTACCTGGCTTGGCACGGGCACTACAATATAATACATGACCGCTTATTTACCTGGCTTGCCACGGGCACTACAATATAATACATGACCGCTTATTTACCTGGCTTGGCACGGGCACTACAATATAATACATGACCGCTTATTTACCTGGCTTGGCACGGGCACTACAATATAATACATGACTGCTTATTTACCTGGCTTGGCACGGGCACTACAATATAATACATGACCGCTTATTTACCTGGCTTGGCACGGGCACTACAATATAATACATGACCGCTTATTTACCTGGCTTGGCACGGGCACTACAATATAATACATGACCGCTTATTTACCTGGATTGACACGGGCACTACAATATAATACATGACTGCCTATTTACCTGGCTTGGCACGGGCATTACAATATAATACATGACCGCTTATTTACCTGGCTTGACACGGGCACTACAATATAATACATGACTGCTTATTTACCTGGCTTGGCACGGGCACTACAATATAATACATGACCGCTTATTTACTTGGCTTGACACGGGCACTACAATATAATACATGACTGCTTATTTACCTGGCTTGGCACGGGCACTACAATATAATACATGACCGCTTATTTACCTGGCTTGGCACGGACACTACAATATAATACATGACCGCTTATTTACCTGGCTTGGCACGGACACTACAATATAATACATGACCGCTTATTGTTCTGGCTTGGCACGGGCACTACAATATAATACATGACCGCTTATTTACCTGGCTTGGCACGGGCACTACAATATAATACATGACCGCTTATTTACCTGGCTTGGCACGGGCACTACAATATAATACATGACTGCTTATTTACCTGACTTGGCACGGGCACTACAATATAATACATGACCGCTTATTTACCTGGCTTGACACGGGCACTACAATATAATACATGACCGCTTATTTACCTGGCTTGGCACGGGCACTACAATATAATACATGACCGCTTATTTACCTGGCTTGACACGGGCACTACAATATAATACATGACTGCCTATTTACCTGGCTTGGCACGGGCACTACAATATAATACATGACCGCTTATTTACCTGGCTTGGCACGGGCACTACAATATAATACATGACTGCTTATTTACCTGGCTTGGCACGGGCACTACAATATAATACATGACCGCTTATTTACCTGGCTTGGCACGGGCACTACAATATAATACATGACTGCTTATTTACCGGCTTGGCACGGGCACTACAATATAATACATGACCGCTTATTTACCTGGCTTGGCACGGGCACTACAATATAATACATGACTGCTTATTTACCTGGCTTGACACGGGCACTACAATATAATACATGACTGCTTATTTACCTGGCTTGGCACGGGCACTACAATATAATACATGACCGCTTATTTACCTGGCTTCGACACCGGCACTACAATATAATACATGACTGCTTATTTACCTGGCTTGGCACGGGCACTACAATATAATACATGACCGCTTATTTACCTGGCTTGGCACGGGCACTACAATATAATACATGACTGCTTATTTACCTGGCTTGACACGGGCACTACAATATAATACATGACTGCTTATTTACCTGGCTTGGCACGGGCACTACAATATAATACATGACTGCTTATTTACCTGGCTTGACACGGGCACTACAATATAATACATGACTGCTTATTTACCTGGCTTGGCACGGGCACTACAATATAATACATGACTGCTTATTTACCTGGCTTGGCACGGGCACTACAATATAATACATGACCGCTTATTTACCTGGCTTGGCACGGGCACTACAATATAATACATGACTGCTTATTTACCTGGCTTGGCACGGGCACTACAATATAATACATGACCGCTTATTTACCTGGCTTGGCACGGGCACTACAATATAATACATGACCGCTTATTTACCTGGCTTGGCACGGGCACTACAATATAATACATGACTGCTTATTTACCTGGCTTGGCACGGGCACTACAATATAATACATGACCGCTTATTTACCTGGCTTGGCACGGGCACTACAATATAATACATGACTGCTTATTTACCTGGCTTGGCACGGGCACTACAATATAATACATGACCGCTTATTTACCTGGCTTGGCACGGGCACTACAATATAATACATGACCGCTTATTTACCTGGCTTGGCACGGGCACTACAATATAATACATGACTGCTTATTTACCTGGCTTGACACGGGCACTACAATATAATACATGACTGCTTATTTACCTGGCTTGGCACGGGCACTACAATATAATACATGACTGCTTATTTACCTGGCTTGACACGGGCACTACAATATAATACATGACTGCTTATTTACCTGGCTTGGCACGGGCACTACAATATAATACATGACTGCTTATTTACCTGGCTTGGCACGGGCACTACAATATAATACATGACCGCTTATTTACCTGGCTTGGCACGGGCACTACAATATAATACATGACTGCTTATTTACCTGGCTTGGCACGGGCACTACAATATAATACATGACCGCTTATTTACCTGGCTTGGCACGGGCACTACAATATAATACATGACCGCTTATTTACCTGGCTTGGCACGGGCACTACAATATAATACATGACTGCTTATTTACCTGGCTTGGCACGGGCACTACAATATAATACATGACCGCTTATTTACCTGGCTTGGCACGGGCACTACAATATAATACATGACCGCTTATTTACCTGGCTTGGCACGGGCACTACAATATAATACATGACCGCTTATTTACCTGGCTTGGCACGGGCACTACAATATAATACATGACCGCTTATTTACCTGGCTTGGCACGGGCACTACAATATAATACATGACCGCTTATTTACCTGGCTTGGCACGGGCACTACAATATAATACATGACCGCTTATTTACCTGGCTTGGCACGGACACTACAATATAATACATGACCGCTTATTTACCTGGCTTGGCACGGGCACTACAATATAATACATGACCGCTTATTTACCTGGCTTGGCACGGGCACTACAATATAATACATGACCGCTTATTTACCTGGCTTGGCACGGGCACTACAATATAATACATGACCGCTTATTTACCTGGCTTGGCACGGGCACTACAATATAATACATGACCGCTTATTTACCTGGCTTGGCACGGGCACTACAATATAATACATGACCGCTTATTTACCTGGCTTGGCACGGGCACTACAATATAATACATGACCGCTTATTTACCTGGCTTGGCACGGACACTACAATATAATACATGACCGCTTATTTACCTGGCTTGGCACGGGCACTACAATATAATACATGACCGCTTATTTACCTGGCTTGGCACGGGCACTACAATATAATACATGACCGCTTATTTACCTGGCTTGGCACGGGCACTACAATATAATACATGACTGCTTATTTACCTGGCTTGGCACGGGCACTACAATATAATACATGACCGCTTATTTACCTGGCTTGGCACGGGCACTACAATATAATACATGACTGCTTATTTACCTGGCTTGGCACGGGCACTACAATATAATACATGACCGCTTATTTACCTGGCTTGGCACGGGCACAACAATATAATACATGACCGCTTATTTACCTGGCTTGGCACGGGCACTACAATATAATACATGACTGCTTATTTACCTGGCTTGGCACGGGCACTACAATATAATACATGACCGCTTATTTACCTGGCTTGGCACGGGCACTACAATATAATACATGACCGCTTATTTACCTGGCTTGGCACGGGCACTACAATATAATACATGACCGCTTATTTACCTGGCTTGGCACGGGCACTACAATATAATACATGACCGCTTATTTACCTGGCTTGGCACGGGCACTACAATATAATACATGACCGCTTATTTACCTGGCTTGGCACGGGCACTACAATATAATACATGACCGCTTATTTACCTGGCTTGGCACGGGCACTACAATATAATACATGACCGCTTATTTACCTGGCTTGGCACGGGCACTACAATATAATACATGACTGCTTATTTACCTGGCTTGGCACGGGCACTACAATATAATACATGACTGCTTATTTACCTGGCTTGGCACGGGCACTACAATATAATACATGACCGCTTATTTACCTGGCTTGGCACGGGCACTACAATATAATACATGACCGCTTATTTACCTGGCTTGGCACGGGCACTACAATATAATACATGACCGCTTATTTACCTGGCTTGGCACGGGCACTACAATATAATACATGACTGCTTATTTACCTGGCTTGGCACGGGCACTACAATATAATACATGACCGCTTATTTACCTGGCTTGGCACGGGCACTACAATATAATACATGACCGCTTATTTACCTGGCTTGGCACGGGCACTACAATATAATACATGACCGCTTATTTACCTGGCTTGGCACGGGCACTACAATATAATACATGACTGCTTATTTACCTGGCTTGGCACGGGCTCTACAATATAATACATGACCGCTTATTTACCTGGCTTGGCACGGGCACTACAATATAATACATGACCGCTTATTTACCTGGCTTGGCACGGGCACTACAATATAATACATGACCGCTTATTTACCTGGCTTGGCACGGGCACTACAATATAATACATGACTGCTTATTTACCTGGCTTGGCACGGGCACTACAATATAATACATGACCGCTTATTTACCTGGCTTGGCACGGGCACTACAATATAATACATGACCGCTTATTTACCTGGCTTGGCACGGGCACTACAATATATTACATGACCGCTTATTTACCTGGCTTGGCACGGGCACTACAATATAATACATGACTGCTTATTTACCTGGCTTGGCACGGGCACTACAATATAATACATGACCGCTTATTTACCTGGCTTGCCACGGGCACTACAAAATAATACATGACCGCTTATTTACCTGGCTTGGCACGGGCACTACAATATAATACATGACCGCTTATTTACCTGGCTTGGCACGGGCACTACAATATAATACATGACTGCTTATTTACCTGGCTTGGCACGGGCACTACAATATAATACATGACCGCTTATTTACCTGGCTTGGCACGGGCACTACAATATAATACATGACCGCTTATTTACCTGGCTTGGCACGGGCACTACAATATAATACATGACCGCTTATTTACCTGGATTGACACGGGCACTACAATATAATACATGACTGCCTATTTACCTGGCTTGGCACGGGCATTACAATATAATACATGACCGCTTATTTACCTGGCTTGACACGGGCACTACAATATAATACATGACTGCTTATTTACCTGGCTTGGCACGGGCACTACAATATAATACATGACCGCTTATTTACTTGGCTTGACACGGGCACTACAATATAATACATGACTGCTTATTTACCTGGCTTGGCACGGGCACTACAATATAATACATGACCGCTTATTTACCTGGCTTGGCACGGACACTACAATATAATACATGACCGCTTATTTACCTGGCTTGGCACGGACACTACAATATAATACATGACCGCTTATTGTTCTGGCTTGGCACGGGCACTACAATATAATACATGACCGCTTATTTACCTGGCTTGGCACGGGCACTACAATATAATACATGACCGCTTATTTACCTGGCTTGGCACGGGCACTACAATATAATACATGACTGCTTATTTACCTGACTTGGCACGGGCACTACAATATAATACATGACCGCTTATTTACCTGGCTTGACACGGGCACTACAATATAATACATGACCGCTTATTTACCTGGCTTGGCACGGGCACTACAATATAATACATGACCGCTTATTTACCTGGCTTGACACGGGCACTACAATATAATACATGACTGCCTATTTACCTGGCTTGGCACGGGCACTACAATATAATACATGACCGCTTATTTACCTGGCTTGACACGGGCACTACAATATAATACATGACTGCTTATTTACTTGGCTTGGCACGGGCACTACAATATAATACATGACCGCCTATTTACCTGGCTTGACACGGGCACTACAATATAATACATGACTGCTTATTTACCTGGCTTGGCACGGGCACTACAATATAATACATGACCGCTTATTTACCTGGCTTGGCACGGACACTACAATATAATACATGACCGCTTATTTACCTGGCTTGGCACGGACACTACAATATAATACATAACGGCTTATTGCTCTGGCTTGGCACGGGCACTACAATATAATACATGACCGCTTATTGTCCTGGCTTGGCACGGACACTACAATATAATACATGACCGCTTATTGTCCTGGCTTGGCACGGGCACTACAATATAATACATGACCGCTTATTTACCTGGCTTGGCACGGGCATTACAATATAATACATGACTGTTTATTTACCTGACTTGGCACGGGCACTACAATATAATACATGACTGCTTATTTACCTGGCTTGGCACGGGCACTACAATATAATACATGACCGCTTATTTACCTGGCTTGACACGGGCACTACAATATAATACATGACTGCTTATTTACCTGGCTTGGCACGGACACTATAATATAATACATGACCGCTTATTGTTCTGGCTTGGCACGGGCACTACAATATAATACATGACCGCTTATTGTCCTGGCTTGGCACGGGCACTACAATATAATACATGACCGCTTATTTACCTGGCTTGGCACGGACACTACAATATAATACATGACCGCTTATTTACCTGGCTTGGCACGGGCACTACAATATAATAAATTACCGCTTATTGTCCTGGCTTGGCACGGGCACTACAATATAATACATGACCGCTTATTTACCTGGCTTGGCACGGGCACTACAATATAATACATGACCGCTTATTTACCTGGCTTGGCACGGACACTACAATATAATACATGACCGCTTATTTACCTGGCTTGGCACGGACACTACAATATAATACATGACCGCTTATTGTTCTGGCTTGGCACGGGCACTACAATATAATACATGACCGCTTATTGTCCTGGCTTGGCACGGGCACTACAATATAATGCATGACAGTTTATTGTCCTGGCTTGGCACGGGCACTACAATATATAGTGTCGGAGTTAAACAGTTTTATTGGCACAAACCCCCTTTTTTGCTTTACACAAGCGAGTAAAATGTTTATCCTCGCATACAACCGAGAGAAGAGCATTACAATATAACACTCTAATCTTGAACATTATTTACAAGAAATCATAATGAAAAACCACCATCAGTACAAACACAATGGGGTTCGTGGTACTCGATCTTTAGTTTTATGTGCATGTTTTGTAGATCGTTGTTTGTCCTTTTTCCTTTGGCCATTGTGATTGCTGTCCTTCTTCGACTTACGGATTCTGATTACCCCTTTGGTATCTTCAAACATTTCTTGCAAAAACGACTCCAGTAACATAAGCTATATTCTTATATCTAGTGAGTGATTGTTGTTTAACGTCAACTCAGTAATCGACTGTCAAACGATATGTGCTATTATTACATAATGACTTTATTTTAAATAAAATTATTGGCTATCATGCTGTCACCTGACATTCCGTAAAATTTGATATTGTTTGATTAAACCTCGCATTGACTTGGTTTCACATTCGTTTTCTAACGAAATCTATAAAAAGAATCTTTTCCGTTTTAATGTAATAAAACAATTACAGTCTTTTGTATCGGTCAATACGAGTTTTTATGGACCTTAGAAATCAATATTCACCTCAGCCTAAAGGCTTCGATGAGTATCGTTTTCAAGGTCCATAACAACTGGTATTTACCTCAACAAAAGACTATAATTGTATAATATTTTGAAGTGGAACTCCCATGTTGTCCATAAATCCTGATATATTGTGCCCACTTACCGAAACCGAAACTCTCGCTACTTATTGTCTTATTTCGATAAAAATGATATATGTATGTTGTTAACAAATCAACTTTAGATAATTGTAGCGTGTCATATTATTTCACTAAGTGGTTACGGGTGAGTGAATAACAATGACGACCTTTATTAAAGGGGACATAACTGCATCAAATTATAATCTGGCTGTAAATACGATCAAAGAGCGTTCATTCCATATATCTTAAACACGCCGGAAATGTGGACTGAATAGTATGAAACTGTCTAATGAATCATATCATCTGAGTCTATTTCAGCCAATTAAATTACATGATCGACAATATATTATTAAAACACGTGGTCTATTTCAGCCAATTAAATTACATGATCGACAATATATTATTAAAACACGTGGTCTATTTCAGCCAATTAAATTACCTGATCGACAATATATTATTAAAACACGTGGTCTATTTCAGCCAATTAAATTACCTGATCGACAATATATTTTTAAAACACGTGGTCTATTTCAGCCAATTAAATTACATGATCGACAATATATTATTAAAACACGTGGTCTATTTCAGCCAATTAAATTACATGATCGACAATATATTATTAAAACACGTGGTCTATTTCAGCCAATTAAATTACATGATCGACAATATATTATTAAAACACGTGGTCTATTTCAGCCAATTAAATTACATGATCGACAGTATATTATTAAAACACGTGGTCTATTTCAGCCAATTAAATTACATGATCGACAATATATTATTAAAACACGTGGTCTCTTTCAGCCAATTAAATTACATGATCGACAATATATTATTAAAACACGTGAATATCTAAATGAGTGCGCACGACGAGTTTCTGAAATAACCATCATCATGTACGCTCAAAATAAAAATAATAGAAAGCCAAATATTTCAAGATCTTTGAAGCAAACAGACGAAAGGGCATCAACTGCATAGACAAAATCAATCTTAAAACTGTCCACCATGTTATATTTGATAACAATTGACAATGTAGTGTCTACGTTGTAGCATTCCGATGAAAATCTTTTACGTCTATATGACAGAAACGTAACTTTAATACGTATTGTTTCACAAAATCCATTGCGCATACATTTTTATTTTTATGAATTCATCAGATAAATGTCATGTAATAACAAAACGTGTTAATAAAATCGTATATATCTAATTTAGTGCGCACGACGCGTGTCTGAAAAAATATAAAATTGTATTCCCTAATCATGACTTATCTAGTTAGAGGAATGTCATAAATATGTTACATTTGTCTTTATAAATGTATAATATTTATTTTGTGAAAGAAAAACTGATCATAATACATTGTAATGACTCTTAGTGGTAATAGTGTATAAACAAACTTATAATAAATGACAACAAGCATGATGTCTATGTGTCATCTTCTAGCCCACTGGTTCCCTTATTCGTACATAAATTTATTATCTGATTATTCTGCTCGTAAGAGCGCCACTGATTGGCAAATACAATATTTGCTGTTGTTGTTGTATGAATCAGACTTCAAGCAGGGGCTTCTAAAATATAGAACACAAACAGAAGCTAGCTCGATCCTTTAATATAAAGGTCATATATAATTTTGATTATGTTGATCGCATTGAACTTGAAATTAAGGACAACACAGATACAGCTAAAACGCTACCCAATCAATCAATTAATCAGAAACAGCGATATTTGTTTTAACATCGACGCAGGTGACAATGAAGGTCGGTTGGGAACGAGACCTCACCACAAGAGAGTTGATTTCAAATTTCTCATTGTGAACTTTCCTTTAATATGTAGCAACATTCCAACAGCATCTGAATGCTTAGTATCTCTCTCAGTTGATACGATATTCCAGAGCTTGTGGTTCTTATCAGGATTTCACGACCGCCATCATAATATGGTTATACGCTACGAATATCCGTGTCACCGATCATCACGTATATACTAGTATCCTGTTTATCGTATTCATAATCTTTCCTCTTTTACGGCAAATCATCTGATTGTTAACAGAAATAACAGGACGGATGTCACTAATGGAGCAGCCTCATTTTTTGATATTGAATTAACCCTGTGTGTAAACAACCTTAGATGAACCATCCATGTGCACACACAGGGTTAGTCCAATATTACGAAATAAGGCTGTGTAGTCCAGACTGTGATGATTAGTTCGACTAAAGCTTTGAAGGCACAGGGTTAGTCCAAATATGAGAAA
Organism: Bathymodiolus brooksi; assembly: GCA_963680875.1. NCBI lineage: Eukaryota > Metazoa > Mollusca > Bivalvia > Mytilida > Modiolidae > Bathymodiolus > Bathymodiolus brooksi. The sequence goes on from OY804582.1 coordinate 29,155,856, forward strand.
ATACAAAAGTACATGGATAGATCATATTAACTATGACCTTGAATTTTCACAATCAGTGTTGTTGAAAAACAATATTTCCATTTCTACATACACAATTACTCATGAACTATACCTGCCAGGCAAATTAATACTCTTTACAAAGAACATCTATATTCGTGTTACTTAAAGTAGATATCAGTATGTAATAAAGGCTTGCTACAGGTATATTTGTATAATCACTGCATGTTATATACCTGAAAGTCCAGAAAATCTGCCAGCAACTTCAAAACAACAAACACGACAAACGAGGCATCGTAGCACATCAGTGGGTGAAAAAGGTCGAAGTGCATCAGTCAGTACCAAAAAAACTCCAGTGCAAAAAAAACCTATCACTGTACAAGTTATTGAGGTACTAACTAGTCCAGAAGTTCTTGGCAAAATCATCCCCATTTTGTCTGACAAAATCAGTGAGTCAATAACTGATTCTATAAACAGCTCAGTTGAAGCAAGCATTAAGGCGCTGATGGACGAACATATTATTCCACTAAAGCAAACACTGAAAGAACAACAAAAACAAATCGACGAACAGAAAGAGATGATATCTAAGCAGGCACACCTTGTAGTCCAACGTATTCAAGAAGAACAACATTTAAAGTCCTCATTAAAGGAAAAAGACAAGGAAATAGACTCTTTACATGACATTGTCAATAATTTAGAAGTCCGTCTTGAACACCAGGAACAATATTCCAGGAGGACCAGTCTTCGATTCCATAACATTGATGTACCCGTAGACAATAGAGGTCATATCATTCACCCTGTTAACACAGATGACATCATAGTAGATATCTGCAAAAACAAACTTAAACTAGACATCAGCACCAATGATATTAGCCGGTCGCATGTTATTGGTAAAATCAGAAACGGAAAATCTCAAGTCATTGTTAGATTCTTATCATACAGATGTCGCGAAAAAGTGTATAACTCCAAAAGAAATCTAAAAAATGATGCCAACAGAATCTTCATCACAGAAAACTTGACAAAAGCAAAGACAAACCTAGTAAAATCCCTCTCTGATCTAAAGTACAACCAAAACATCAAGACCTACTGGACAACGGACGGTCGTGTCTACGCAAAACTTAACGAAAGTAGCAGACGAACGCTCATACGGAACCATGATGACATCAGAAACCTACTTAATTCCTCTGACTATGATATAAATTAAACTTAAAAAACTTAGCTATATATTATTTATCTCAGATTAATAGTTATTGTTTTTGAGTTTTTTTCCCCTTGCCATTCATGTACTGAATTGTATGTAAATATTTATCTTCCATCAAATTTGTATCCACTAAAATCGACTATCCTCTTACAATTCCATCCCCCATATAACTTTTATGCAGTAAATCCAGGTCAAATCACATTGTTTTTCTCCATAATGCTAAAAGTCCAGCTTAAATCCACTAAGTTTCATATTTATTGTTCTTCATATCCTATTTTTGTCATAACCCAACTTGTCCACACGCTGTAAGTCACACTATCCAAAATAAGCATTTTTTTTTAACCTAGTTATATATGTGCCTCCTATCATACCCCGTAGGACAAAGTGGACGTATCAAAGTATTGTCATATTATCGAAAACCCTTTCATAAAAAGTCAAAACGTTTAAAATTAAACAATACAATTCAATTAATTTGATATATCTGCACAGCGTAAATCCCCAATAATTAAAGATTGAGTTTTATTTATTATCTATAGGTATTCCTATGCAGAACCCCTAATTTCCCAGGAAAGGGAACGTGTCAAAGTGTTAGCTTATTATCGAAAACTGATTTAAATAAAATCAACTTATAACTCATTCTATGCGCAATCGACTGACAAATTTATCAAATACCTAATATAGTAAAGCTATCTAGTTAAGCTGTCACATTAGTTGCGAAATTACGTGGTTGATTTCCGCGATCTATTCTAAAAGGTGTTCTCGACTCATCTGTTGTAATTTAATTTGAAAGCAAAACTGATGATGTCTTCCTGTCTGAACAGATTTTTTTTCTTTTTTTTTCAACAAATATTAGGCTTCCTAGACGAGATATTTTGTACTTTTACAGAGATCAATCAGATATTTTCCCTCTTCATTAACTGCTTATGGTGTACCATCCCTCCCCAAAGGAGAAATATCATGGTTCTACATTAATTTTGATATACACTAAATTTCCGTATGTCGGAATTAATTTCCATATCTTCAAATATATATACAAAAATGTACATATTATATTCGACCGATTAATAACAAGTTTTTTTGTTTTTTTTTCTTTTTTCTCAGTGTATGAAATATCCAAAATAAAATGGTAAAATGATGAAAATCTCCTGGAAATTAATACCTATCATGGTCATGTATCCAAATATGTTCATTGTATTCGAGATATCGATAATAATAAATACGCGAGCAAAATAAATGATAATTGTGTATACCATATATGAAGTTATTATTATTTTTTTTTTTTATTTATTTATTTTTTATGATTACATTTTTTTTTTAATTGATTGGTGATAATGTGTATATGTTTGTAAAGTGATTTTCTTTTGTGTGTCTAAAACTGTATTACCAATATTGTATAGTGTTTACGATATACAAATGTATAAAATTATCTATTATACATATAATGTAGAACATTTAAGTCGTAGATATGTGGAGTGATGAATTGTGACAGGAATGATACAACATATCTGTAAATTAATGACATATGGTTCTTTTTTCCAATGAAGTTTAATATAACCACTAATTTCCCATTTGAAACCCCGCTATATCTCAACATTTCAAATGAACTTACTTTTCATTTTCTTTGCTTGTATATATACATGTATTTATGTTTTGTTAACTTTCTTTACTTTTTCATCATTGTTGCTATTTCTCCTATTTAATTTTGTGTGTGGATGCTGCGGTGTGTGTTTTGATGTGGGAGTGGGACTGGCCTATCTCTGCTCTTTGCTGTCTTCAAACCTAAAGCCCAATGGGTAATAGTTTGGAAGAATACAGAGCGGCTATAGGCATGTTCCATTCTCACACTTGCAGACTGTGTGGACCTTTTGTTATTCGGACTGATACTTATTTGAACATATTTAGAACTAACCTCCGAGGCTCTCTCTTTTTTGTCTGCCCTCTCTTGCTCCAGGGTCTAAATCCAAATGTAAATGCGTTGTTTTTACTTTTTACACTCCATTTTATACTACTTGTCGGAAATATCGAATCTAATCCTGGTCCACACGAATTATCACGGTCAATTTTGGAAAACAATCATACTGATAGATGTATTTTGTTGTGTAATATTAATATCCGCAGTATTAGAAATAAAATGGAGTTCCTTGAAACCTCTTTGAATGATTTCGATATATTAGTTGTAACTGAAACACACCTTGATAACCAAATAAATGATAGTGACATAACTCTCGATTCGTTTCCGAATATTATCCACCGAAAAGACCGTTCAAATAGTGGTGGTGGGCTCCTCATTTATTCGAAAAATGATATCTCTATAAGTAGGAAATCCGAATTAGAAAACAATCTTGACGAAACTATCTGGGTTGAAATACGATCCAAAGGTCAATCTTTTTTACTATGCAACACATATAGATCTCCGTGTACAGATATTGATTACTGGGCACGATTAACATACGCAATAGAGTTGGCCCTTCAGGTAAATGAAAACATCATTATCACGGGCGATCTGAATTCAAATCTATTGTGTTCAAATAACAACAAAGTTATTGACCGTGTGAATATTTTTAATCTTAAGAATGTGATTGATAAACCTACCAGGAAAAGTGGTAATACTAGTACTTTATTAGACCCCATTATTCTAAGCGATACTTTGAACTGTAATTATTCTGATGTACTTAATACCAAGACATATAAGCGACCACGATGCAGCAATTGCATTCATTAAATGCCCAAAAGCTACATCGAAATCATTTACAAGAGAAATCTGGTTATATGATCAAACTGATTTTGTTAGATTTAATCAGATGCTAACTGATATAAATTGGAATGAAAAACTTTGTAATTTTGATGATGTAGATGATATGTGTGAAGAATTTTCAAAAAACTTTCCTTCAAATCTCAAGTGCATGTATCCCTTCAAAAGCAATATTGATACGCGAAAAAGACAAACCATGGTTCAGTAACGAAATACGAAAAGAAATCCGCATACGTGACCGAATTAGGAAAAAATTATTAAAATCTCAAAACGAAAACAACATTATTAAATATAAAAAACAAAGAAATAAGGTAAATAATATGAAAAAAATAGCAAAGGAGAAATTTGAAAATAATTTAGACAACTTTTTATTAAATAACTCTTCAAATCCCAAAATGTATTGGAAAATAATGAAGATGTTAATCAAATCTAACAAAGGAAATTATTGTATACCCCCACTCCGGAATTCAATTAATGATCATCACATTGATGATATTGCTTATGACGATTCGGACAAATGCGAGTTATTGAATAAATATTTTAGCTCAATATCAAAACTGGACGAAGAAAATGTTACTCTCCCACAGTTTGACTCAAAAACAAATAATATTATTCACGAAATACATATAACAGAGAACGAAATTATTGATGTTATTCAAATTCTTGACCCAAACAAAGCAACAGGACCAGACAAAATAAGTAATAAAATGCTTAAAATTTCTCCTGAGAAAATGCAAAGCCCCTTCTAATAATATTTAATAAATCTTTACAACAGAGCAAATATCCTTCTAATTGGAAGAGTGCTCATGTTATTGCAATTTTCAAAAAAAGGTGACACATCCCTACCCTCCAATTATCGCCCGATATCTTTAATAAGTTGTGTAGGTAAATTAATGGAAAGAATAGTTTATAAGCATGTTTACAATCATCTTGTTAACAACAATCTCATATATAAATACCAATCGGGGTTTTTGCCAAAACATTCCACTGTCCATCAACTATTAGAACTATACAATTCGATCCTAAACTCTCTAGAAAAAAAAGAATTTAGCTGCTTCGTCTTTTGCGATTTTTCTAAAGTTTCGACAAGGTTTGGCATAAAAGTCTTATTCACAAAATGAATTCATACGAATTCAAGGGAAGTTAATAAAATGGTTCGAAAACTATCTGTTCAAAAGAAGACAAAAAGTAATTAATAAAAAGTCTTGGTCAAGTTTCGAACCTGTCTCAGCTGGTGTACCCCAAGGGTCGGTATTGGGTCCCCTCATGTTTCTAATATACATAAATGATATAGGAGAACAACTTATATCGTTGAGTAGATTATTTGCTGACGACACATCACTCGGATATTCGAGTCAAAGTGTTGATAAAATAAAAACTGTAATCAATCATGATCTACTCGAACTAAATGCCTGGTCTAGTAAATGGCTAATGTCATTCAATCCCGAAAAAACAGAAATCTTGTTTTTCTCCAATACCGGTAACATAGACAACATCGAATTTTCTTTTAATGGCAAAAGTATCCCTTTATCTACTAGCCATAAGCATCTGGGAGTTATCCTCTCCCAAAATGCAAAATGGAATGAACATTTAGAAAATATGATAACAAATATAACCAAACATTTAGGTATATTACGGAAATTAAAATTCAGTCTAAATAGATCCAACTTAGAAAAAATGTATTTAGTCTACATTCGGTCCCTTTTTGAATACGCTTGTGAAGTCTGGGATAATTGTGGAATTGGCTATTCAGACAAATTAGAAAAACTTCAATTAGACGCTGCCAGAATTGTAACAGGTCTACCCATTTTTACAAAATCGGAGTATTTATATGCTGAGACAGGTTGGGAAACACTATCAGAGCGGAGATACCGCAGTAAACTCCAATTATTTTTTAATATAAAATGTGGAATGGCACCTGAATACTTGCGTCATCTAGTTCCCCCAACTATTCAGAGTACTACTATATACCCTTTGCGAAATGGTGATAATGTAATAGTTCCTTTCTGTAGACTCTCTATAACCAATTCGTCATTTATTCCTTCCACAGTTAAAGAATGGAATAAACTTGACATTGCAATCAGAAAATTAGATTCATTATCCAAATTCAAAAACGCTATTCGTCTTAACAGCCAATCAAATAAGATCTCAGTTCCCAAACTTTATTACTATGGACCTAGAAAGTTAAACGTGATCCTATCACAAATTAGATGTACAGCTTCTTTCCTCAATCATGATCTACATAAGGTTCATATTTTATCTAGCCCAGCGTGTAGCTGCTGTGCCCCCCAAGAAGATGCGAACCACTTCTTTTTTGTTTGTACCAAATATTCTGAAATAAGAAATGAACTGTTTCTTAGCATAAGCGATTTGTCTCAATCGATCAATACTTCACTTCTCACTTCAGGAAGTGAAACCTTAAGCTATGCAGATAATTGCTTTATTTTTGATTCAGTTTTCCGATTGATAAAAAGGTCTAAACGATTTCTAATCGTTTAATGTACTAACCAAACATCATCCAGCATCCATACACACACACATACTTTTTCTTCATTTCTTTTTACTCGTTTACTATTTTCAGCTATATTATATGATAAAATTGTATTTTTCTTGCTTTCTTGTGCATTCTCAATATAATGTAATAATGATTGTATATATAGGAGAAGACTCCATAAGTTGGTAAAACTTGTGTCTGATCCTCTTTGTATCATTGATCAAATAAAATAATTATAAACTAAACCTGTTTTAATATCGTTGAAAATTTTCCTGTGTTAATTACTAATATTAGAATACAACGATGGGTAATAACAAAATTACCAAATAAGGGTAATAACAAAATTACCGAACTCTAAACAATCTTACAAACGGAAAGTCAAAACTCATAAGTATATAAACAGACAAAATCAGTCAACAAACGGAAAACTGTGAAAACGTAATGACCCTGACTTGGTACAAGCATTCCTAAAGAAATGGTGGGTTGGATCAGATTTTAAAGCGCCAAACCTCCCGCTTTCATAAACGGGATAACTTCAATTTCAAAATCATAAATTTTTCAAATATGTGCAGCAATATACCAGCTTCTCCTGCATATGGTGTTTACATCTCGCAATTGATTCGTTATGCAAGGGCCAGTAGCAATTAATATGATTTCCTGAAACGTCATCTTTATCTGAGAAACAGGCTACTGGACCAGGGTTATACAAAGATTCGCCTTATTCGATCTCTTAAAAAGTTTATATTCCGATACCAACATCTTGTCGAAATATATTCCGTCTCTGCAGAGACAATAATAAACGATGGATTTTCACATAGTGAAAATGTATAAAGATAAGGAAGTCAACACAAATGTCAAAAATATTTGTTTATCAATGTGTGACGTAAGAGTGTTTTTGACATTTACTTCACTTAATTTGGTACTGCTTTGACAACTATTTTACCTATTTTGTTCCAGTATTGTTATAAATACTGCTATAGTGACAACCGGAACCTTTGAGCCCTAATGAAAGCGGGAGGTTTAGAAATGCCTTTAACAAATCAGGGTCATTACGGTTTTCACAGTTTTCCGGTTGTTGACTGATTTTGTCTGTTTATATACATATGAGTTTTGACTTTCCCTTTGTAAGATTGTTTGGAGTTCGATAATTTTGTTATTATCCTTATTTGGTACTTTTTCTTTAATACCATTGTATTATCTGTCCCTCGATTTACGGTTTCTGATTACCTCTTTGGTACTTTTTCTTTAATACCGTTGTATTGTCTGTCTCTCCATTTACGGCTTCTGATTACCTCTTTGGTACTTTTTCTTTAATATCATTGTATTGTCTGTCCCTAGATTTACGGCTTCTGATTACCTCTTTGATACTTTTTAGTTGATACCATTGTATTGTCTGTCCCTCGATTTACGGCTTCTGATTACCCCTTTGATACTTTTTCTTTAATACCATTGTATTGTCTGTCCTCGATTGACAGATACTGATTACCTCTTTGGTACTTTTTCTTTAATACCGTTGTATTGTCTGTCTCTCCATTTACGGCTTCTGATTACCTCTTTGGTACTTTTTCTTTAATATCATTGTATTGTCTGTCCCTAGATTTACGCTTCTGATTACCTCTTTGATACTTTTTAGTTGATACCATTGTATTGTCTGTCCCTCGATTTACGGCTTCTGATTACCCCTTTGATACTTTTTCTTTAATACCATTGTATTGTCTGTCCTCGATTGACGGATACTGATTACCTCTTTGGTACTTTTTCTTTAATACCATTGTATTGTCTGTCCCTCGATTTACGGCTTCTGATTACCTCTTTGATACATTTTCTTTGATACCATTGTATTGTCTGTCTCTCGATTTACGGCTTCTGATTACCTCTTTGGTACTTTTTCTTTAATACCATTGTATTATCTCTCCCTCGACTTACGGCTTCTCATTACCTCTTTGATATTTTTTCTTTGATACCATTGTATTGTCTGTCCCTTGATTTACGGCTTCTGATTACTTCTTTGGTACTTTTTCTTTAATACCATTTTATTGTCTATCCCTCGATTTACGGCTTCTGATTACCTCTTTGATACTTTTTCCTTAATACCATTGTATTGTCTGTCCCTCGATTTACGGCTTCTGATTACCTCTTTGGTATTTTTTCTTTAATAGCATTGTATTGTCTGTCCCTTGATTTACGGCTTCTGATTACCTCTTTGGTACTTTTTCTTTAATTCCATTGTATTGTATGTCCATCGATTTAATTTACGGCTTCTGATTACCTCTTTGGTACATTTGTTTTAATACCATTTTATTGTCTGTCCCTCGATTTACGGCTTCTGAATACATCTTTGGTACTTTTTCTTTGATACCATTGTATTGTCTGTCCCTCGATTTACGGCTTCTGATTACATCTTTGGTATTATTTCGTTGATACGTTGATACCATTGTATTGTCTGTCCCTCGATTTACGGCTTCTGATTACCTCTTTGATACTTTTTCTTTGATACCATTGTATTTTCTGTCCCTCGATTTACGGCTTCTGATTACCTCTTTGGTACATTTTCTTTAATTCCATTGCATTGTCTGTCCCTCGATTTACGGCTTCTCATTACCTCTATGATACTTTTTCTTTGATACCATTGTGTTGTCTGTCTTTTGATTTACGGCTTCTGATTACCTCTCTGGTACTTTTTCTTTGATACCATTGTATTGTCTGTCTTTTGATTTACGGCTTCTGATTACCTCTTTGGTAATTTTTCCTTAATACCATTGTATTGTCTGTCCCTCGATTTACGGCTTCTGATTACCTCATTGGTACTTTTTCTTTAATACCATTTTATTGTCTGTCCCTCGATTTACGACTTCTGATTACATCTTTGGTACTTTTTCTTTAAAACCATTTTATTGTCTGTCCCTCGATTTATGGCTTCTGATTACCTCATTGCTACTTTTTCTTTATACCATTTTATTGTCTGTCCCTCGATTTACGGCTTCTGATTACCTCTTTGGTACTTTTTCTTTAATACCATTGTATTGTCTGTCCCTCGATTTACGGCTTCTGATTACCTCATTGGTACTTTTTCTTTGATACCATTTTATTGTCTGTCCCTCGATTTAGGGTTCTGATTACCTCTTTGGTACTTTTTCTTTAATACCATTGTATTGTCTGTCCCTTGATTTACGGCTTCTGATTACCTCTTTGGTACTTTTTCTTTAATACCATTATATTGTCTGTCCCTTGATTTACGACTTCTGATTACCTCTTTGGTACTTTTTCTTTAATACCATTGTATTTTCTGTCCCTCGATTTATGGCTTTTGATTACCTCTTTGGTACTTTTTCTTTGATACCATTGTATTGTCTGTCCTTCGATTTACGGCTTCTGATTATCTCTTTGGTATTTTTTCTTTGATACCATTGTATTGTCTGTCCCTCGATTTAGGGTTCTGATTACCTCTTTGGTACTTTTTCTTTTATACCATTTTATTGTCTGTCCCTCCATTTACAGCTTCTGATTACCTCTTTGGTACTTTTTCTTTAATACCATTGTATTGTCTGTCCCTCGATTTACGGTTTCTTATTACCTCTTTGGTACTTTTTCTTTAATACCATTGTATTGTCTGTTCCTCGATTTACGGCTTCAGATTACCTCTTTGGTACTTTTTCTTTAATGCATTTTATTGTCTGTCCCTCGATTTACGGCTTCTGATTACCTCTTTGGTACTTTTTCGTTAATACCATTGTATTGTCTGTCCCTCGATTTACGGCTTCTGATTACCTATTTGGTACTTTTTCTTTAATACCATTGTATTGTCTGTCCCTTGATTTACGCTTCTGATTACCTCTTTGATCCTTTTTCGTTAATACAATTGTATTATCTGTACCTCGATTTACGGCTTTTGATTACCTCTTTGGTACTTTTTCTTTTATACCATTGTATTATCTGTCCCTCGATTTTCGGCTTCTAATTACCTCTTTGGTACTTTTTCTTTAATGCCATTGTATTGTCTCTCCCTTGATTTACGACTTCTGATTACCTCTTTGGTACCTTTTCTTTTATACCATTGTATTATCTGTCGCTCGATTTACGGCTTCTAATTACCTCTTTGGTACTTTTTCTTTAATGCCATTGTATTGTCTCTCCCTTGATTTACGGCTTCTGATTACCTCTTTGGTACTTTTTCTTTAATACATTTTATTGTCTGTCCCTCGATTTACGGCTTCTGATTACCTCTTTGGTACTTTTTCTTTAATACCATTGTATTGTCTGTCCCTCGATTTACGGTTTCTGATTACCTCTCTGGTACTTTTTCTTTTATACTATTGTATGGTATGTCCCTCGATTTACGGCTTCTCATTACCTCTTTGGTACTTTTTCTTTAATATCTTAATTAATTAATAAAGGTAATAACAAAATTACCGAACTCCGAACAATCTTACAAAGGGAAAGTCAAAACTCATAATTATATAAACAGACAAAATCAGTCAACAACCGGAAAACTGTGAAAACCGTAATGACCCTGACTTGGTACAGGCATTTCTAAAGAAATGGTGGGTTGAATCAGATTTTAAGGCGCCAAACCTCCCGCTCTCATTACGGTTCAAAGGTTCCGGCTGTCACTGTAACAGTAGTTAAATACAGGAACAAAATAGGTAAAATAGTTGTCAAAGCAGTACCATATTCGGTGACGTAAATGTCAAAAATACTTTTACGTCACACATTGACAAAAAAATTATTGACATTTGCGACTTCTTTATCTTTATACATTTTCACTATATGAAAATGCATCGCTTATAATTTTTTCTGCAGAGACGGAATATATTTCGACAAGATATTGGTATCGGAATATAAACTTTTTAAGAGATCGAATAAGGCGAATCTTTTTATAGCCCTGGTCCAGTAGCCTGTTTCTCAGATGAAGATGACGTTTCAGGAAATCAGAATAATTGCTACTGGCCCTTGCATAGCGAATCAATTGCGAGATGTAAACACCATATGCAGGAGAAGCTGGTATATTGCTGCACATGTTTGGAAAATTTATGATTTTAAAATTGAAGTCGTCCCGCTTATCATAAATTTTAGTACTGAGTTGACCACTGTCGTCAAATTCGAGGTATAAGTCCAAAAATGATGCGGACGAAGCTGTATCGGTGGTCTCTTTAACTTCCAGCTCTGGAGGATATTTCAATGGAAGAAATTCTGCAAATCTAGAATTATTGATAGATAAAACGTCATCAATATACCTGTATGTGAAATTAAAGGCTCTAGCCTCATGAATCTTCTTATCTTTTACAAGCTTTTGAAGAAACTCCGACTCATATGATTATAAAAATAAATCGGCTAGAAGAGGGGCACAATTCGTACCCATTGGTATGCCGACGACCTGCTGAAAACAGTGTCCCTCCAAAGGAGACAAATATGTTATCGATGAGGAACTCCAGCATACTGATCACTTGTTCCTCGGAGTAGCATGTTTTACCTTTATGAATTTTGTTTGAAAAATATGTGGAATTGTAGCCTAACACAACAAATTTTGAGCCATAGTTTCTATGACTAAAAGCTTTATGAATTGTTTCTTTTAAGCGGGTTTTTAATTTGTCATGCGGTAGGGTGGTATATAGAGTTGAAAAATCCAATGTTTTGATGGAGGATACCTGAGAGAAAGATCTTGATTTCAGGTTATCCAAAAGATCTTTAGAGTTTTTCAAAATCCACATGTGATTTATGCCACTACGCGAGTAAACAGTTTCACAATATTTCTGTTGTCCCTCTTTTGTATTGTCTGTCCCTCGATTTACGACTTCTGATTACCTCTTGGTTACTTTTTCTATAATACCATTTTATTGTCTGTCCCTCGATTTACGGCTTCTGATTACTTCTTTGGTACTTTTTCTTTAATACCATTGTATTGTCTGTCCCTCGATTTACGGCTTCTGATTACATCTTTGATCGTTTTTCGTTAATACCATTTTATTGTCTGTCCCTCGATTTACGGCTTCTGATTACCTCTTTGGTACTTTTTCTTTAATACCATTGTATTGTCTGTCCCTCGATTTACGGTTTCTGATTACCTCTTTGGTACTTTTTCGTTAATACCATTGTATTGTCTGTCCCTCGATTTACGGCTTCTGATTACCTCTTTGGTACTTTTTCTTTAATACCATTGTATTGTTTGTCTTTCGATTTACGGCTTCTGATTACTTCTTTGATACTTTTTCTTTAATACCATTGTATTGTCTGTCCCTTGATTTACGGCTTCTAATTACCTCTTTGGTACTTTGTCTTTAATACCATTGTATTGTCTGTCTCTCGATTTACGGCTTCTGATTACCTCTTTGATACTTTTTCTTTAATACCATTGTATTGTCTGTCCCTCGATTTACGGCTTCTGATTACCTCTTTGATCCTTTTTCGTTAATACCATTGTATTATCTGTCCCTCGATTTACGGCTTCTGATTCCCCCTTTGGTACTTTTTCTTTAATTCCATTGTATTGTCTGTCCCTTGATTTACGACTTCTGATTACCTCTTTGGTACTTTTTCTTTTATACCATTGTATTATCTGTCACTCGATTTACGGCTTCTGATTACCTCTTTGGTACTTTTTCTTTAATACCATTTTATTGTCTGTCCCTCGATTTACGGTTTCTGATTACCTCTTGGTACTTTTTCTTTCATACCATTGTATTGTCTGTCCCTCGATTTACGGCTTCTGATTACCTCTTTGATCCTTTTTCGTTAATACCATTGTATTTTCTGTCCCTCGATTTACGGCTTCTGATTACCTCACTGGTACTTTTTTTTAATACCATTGTATTGTCTGTCCCTCGATTTACGGCTTCTGATTACCTCTTTGATCCTTTTTCATTAATACCATTGTATTATCTGTCCCTCGATTTACGGCTTCTGATTACCTCTCTGGTACTTTTTCTTTAATACCATTGTATTGTCTGCCCCTCGATTTACGCTTCTGATTACCTCTCTGGTAATTTTTCTTTAATACCATTGTATTGTCTGTCTCTCGATTTACGGCTTCTGATTACCTCTCTGGTACTTTTTCTTTAATACCATTGTATTGTCTGTCCCTCGATTTACGGCTTCTGATTACCTCTCTGGTAATTTTTCTTTAATACCATTGTATTATCTGTCCCTCGATTTACGGCTTCTGATTACCTCTTTGGTACTTTTTCTTTGATACCATTGTATTGTCAGTCCCTCGATTTACGACTTCTGATTACCTCTTTGGTACTTTTTCCTTAATAACATTGTATTGTCTGTCTCTCGATTTACGGCTTCTGATTACTTCTTTGATACTTTTTCTTTAATACCATTTTATTGTCTGTCCCTCGATTTACGGTTTCTGATTACCTCTTGGTACTTTTTCTTTCATACCATTGTATTGTCTGTCCCTCGATTTACGGCTTCTGATTACCTCTTTGATCCTTTTTCGTTAATACCATTGTATTTTCTGTCCCTCGATTTACGGCTTCTGATTACCTCTCTGGTACTTTTTTTTAATACCATTGTATTGTCTGTCCCTCGATTTACGGCTTCTGATTACCTCTTTGATCCTTTTTCATTAATACCATTGTATTATCTGTCCCTCGATTTACGGCTTCTGATTACCTCTCTGGTACTTTTTCTTTAATACCATTGTATTGTCTGCCCCTCGATTTACGGCTTCTGATTACCTCTCTGGTAATTTTTCTTTAATACCATTGTATTGTCTGTCTCTCGATTTACGGCTTCTGATTACCTCTCTGGTACTTTTTCTTTAATACCATTGTATTGTCTGTCCCTCGATTTACGGCTTCTGATTACCTCTCTGGTAATTTTTCTTTAATACCATTGTATTATCTGTCCCTCGATTTACGGCTTCTGATTACCTCTTTGGTACTTTTTCTTTGATACCATTGTATTGTCAGTCCCTCGATTTACGACTTCTGATTACCTCTTTGGTACTTTTTCCTTAATAACATTGTATTGTCTGTCTCTCGATTTACGGCTTCTGATTTCTTCTTTGATACTTTTTCTTTAATACCATTGTATTGTCTGTCTCTCGATTTACGGCTTCTGATTACCTCTTTGATCCTTTTTCGTTAATACAATTGTATTATCTGTACCTCGATTTACGGCTTTTGATTACCTCTTTGGTACTTTTTCTTTTATACCATTGGATTATCTGTCCATCGATTTACTGCTTCTAATTACCTCTTTGGTACTTTTTCTTTAATGCCATTGTATTGTCTCTCCCTTGATTTACGACTTCTGATTACCTCTTTGGTACCTTTTCTTTTATACCATTGTATTATCTGTCGCTCGATTTACGGCTTCTAATTACCTCTTTGGTACTTTTTCTTTAATGCCATTGTATTGTCTCTCCCTTAATTTACGACTTCTGATTACCTCTTTGGTACTTTTTCTTTTATGCCATTGTATTATCTGTCCCTCGATTTACGGCTTCTGATTACCTCTTTGGTACTTTTTCTTTAATACATTTTATTGTCTGTCCCTCGATTTACGGCTTCTGATTACCTCTTTGGTACTTTTTCTTTAATACCATTTTATTGTCTGTCTCTCGAATTACGGCTTCTGATTATCTCTTTGGTACTTTTTGTTTAATAACATTGTATTGTCCCTCGATTTACGGCTTCTGATTACCTCTTTGGTACTTTTTCTTTAATACCATTGTATTGTCTGTCCCTCGATTTATGGCTTCTGATTACCTCTTTGGTACTTTTTCTTTAATACCATTGTATTCTCTGTCCCTTGATTTACGGCTTCTGATTACCTCTTTGGTACTTTTTCTTTAATACCATTGTATTGTCTGTCCCTCGATTTATGGCTTCTGATTACCTCTTTGGTACTTTTTCTTTAATACCATTGTATTCTCTGTCCCTTGATTTACGGCCTCTGATTACCTCTTTGGTACGTTTTCTTTAATACCATTGTATTGTCTGTCCCTCGATTTACGGCTTTTGATTACCTCTTCGGTACTTTTTCTTTGATACCATTGTATTTTCTGTCCTTCGATTTACGGCTTCTGATTACCTCTTTGGTATTTTTTCTTTGATACCATAGTATTGTCTGTCCCTCGATTTTCGGCTTCTGATTACCTCTCTGGTACTTTTTCTTTAATAAATTTTATTGGCTGTCCCTCGATTTACAGCTTCTGATTACCTCTTTGATACTTTTTCCTTAATGCCATTGTATTATCTGTCCCTCGATTTACGGCTTCTGATTACCTCTCTGGTACTTTTTCTTTAATACCATTGTATTGTCTGCCCCTCGATTTACGACTTCTGATTACCTCTCTGGTAATTTTTCTTTAATACCATTGTATTGTCTGTCTCTCGATTTACGGCTTCTGATTACCTCTCTGGTACTTTTTCTTTAATACCATTGTATTGTCTGTCCCTCGATTTACGGCTTCTGATTACCTCTCTGGTAATTTTTCTTTAATTCCATTGTATTGTATGTCCCTCGATTTACGACTTCTGATTACCTCTTTGATACTTTTTCTTTAATATCATTGTATTGTCTTTCCCTTGATTTAAGGCTTCTGATTACCTCTTTGGTACCTTTTCTTTAATACCATTGTATTGTCTGTCCCTCGATTTACGGCTTCTGATTACCTCTCTGGTACTTTTTCTTTAATACCATTGTATTGTATGTCCCTCGATTTACGGCTTCTGATTACCTCTTTGGTACTTTTTCTTTAATATCATTGTATTGTCTGTCCCTCGATTTACGACTTCTGATTACCTCTTGGTTACTTTTGGTTAATACCATTGTATTGTCTGTCCCTCGATTTACGGCTTCTGATTACCTCTTTGGTACTTTTTCTTTAATACCATTGTATTGTCTGTCCCTCGATTTACGGCTTCTGATTACCTCTTTGATCGTTTTTCGTTAATACCATTGTATTATCTGTCCCTCGATTTACGGCTTCTGATTACCTCTTTGGTACCTTTTCTTTAATACCATTGTATTATCTGTCCCTCGATTTACGGCTTCTGATTACCTCTTTGGTACTTTTTCTTTAATGCCATTGTATTATCCGTCCCTCGATTTACGGCTTCTGATTACCTCTTTGGTACTTTTTCTTTAATACATTTTATTGTCTGTCCCTCGATTTACGACTTCTGATTACCTCTTTGGTACTTTTTCTTTAATATTATTGTATTGTCTGTCCCTCGATTTACGGTTTCTGATTACCTCTCTGGTACTTTTTCTTTAATACCATTGTATTGTCTGTCCCTCGATTTACGACTTCTGATTACCTCTTTGGTACTTTTTCTTTAATACCATTGTATTGTCTGTCCCTCGATTTACGGTTTCTGATTACTTCTCTGGTACTTTTTCTTTAATACCATTGTATTGTCTGTCCCTCGATTTACGACTTCTGATTACCTCTTGGTTACTTTTTCTATAATACCATTTTATTGTCTGTCCCTCGATTTACGGCTTCTGATTACTTCTTTGGTACTTTTTCTTTAATACCATTGTATTGTCTGTCCCTCGATTTACGGCTTCTCATTACCTCTTTGATCGTTTTTCGTTAATACCATTTTATTGTCTGTCCCTCGATTTACGGCTTCTGATTACCTCTTTGGTACTTTTCTTTAATACCATTGTATTGTCTGTCCCTTGATTTACGGCTTCTGACTACCTCTTTGGTACTTTTTCTTTAATACCATTTTATTGTCTGTCCCTCGATTTACGGCTTCTGATTACCTCTTTGGTACTTTTTCTTTAATACCATTGTATTGTCTGTCCCTTGATTTACGGCTTCTGATTACCTCTTTGGTACTTTTTCTTTAATACCATTTTATTGTCTGTCCCTCGATTTACGGCTTCTGATTACCTCTTTGGTACTTTTTCGTTAATACCATTGTATTATCTGTCCCTCGATTTACGGCTTCTGATTACCTCTTTGGTACTTTTTCTTTAATACCATTGTATTGTCTGTCCCATGATATACGGCTTCTGATTACCTCTTTGATCCTTTTTCATTAATACCATTGTATTATCTGTCCCTCGATTTACGGCTTCTGATTACCTCTCTGGTACTTTTTTTTTAATACCATTGTAATGTCTGTCCCTCGATTTACGGCTTCTGATTACCTCTTTGATCCTTTTTTATTAATACCATTGTATTATCTGTCCCTCGATTTACGGCTTCTGATTACCTCTCTGGTACTTTTTCTTTAATACCATTGTATTGTCTGTCCCTCGATTTACGGCTTCTGATTACCTGTCTGGTAATTTTTCTTTAATACCATTGTATTGTCTGTCCCTCGATTTACGGCTTCTCATTACCTATTTGGTACTTTTTCTTTTATATCATTGTATTGTCTGTCCCTCGATTTACGACTTCTGATTACCTCTTGGTTACTTTTTCTATAATACCATTTTATTGTCTGTCCCTCGATTTACGGCTTCTGATTACTTCTTTGGTACTTTTTCTTTAATACCATTGTATTGTCTGTCCCTCGATTTACGGCTTCTCATTACCTCTTTGATCGTTTTTCGTTAATACCATTTTATTGTCTGTCCCTCGATTTACGGCTTCTGATTACCTCTTTGGTACTTTTTCTTTAATACCATTGTATTGTCTGTCCCTTGATTTACGGCTTCTGATTACCTCTTTGGTACTTTTTCTTTAATACCATTTTATTGTCTGTCCCTCGATTTACGACTTCTGATTACCTCTTTGGTACTTTTTCGTTAATACCATTGTATTGTCTGTCCCTCGATTTACGGCTTCTGATTACCTATTTGGTAATTTTTCTTTAATACATTTTATTATCTGTCCCTCGATTTACGGCTTCTGATTACCTCTTTGGTACTTTTTCTTTTATACCATTGTATTGTCTGTCCCATGATATACGGCTTCTGATTACCTCTTTGGTACTTTTTCTTTAATACCATTGTATTGTCTGTCTCTCGATTTACGGCTTCTGATTACTTCTTTGATACTTTTTCTTTAATACCATTGTATTGTCTGTCCCTCGATTTACGGCTTCTGATTACCTCTTTGATCCTTTTTCGTTAATACCATTGTATTATCTGTCCCTCGATTTACGGCTTCTGATTACCTCTTTGGTCCTTTTTCTTTTATACCATTGTATTATCTGTCCCTCGATTTACGACTTCTAATTTCCTCTTTGGTACTTTTTCTTTAATTCCATTGCATTGTCTCTCCCTTGAATTACGACTTCTGATTACCTCTTTGGTACTTTTTCTTTTATACCATTGTATTATCTGTCACTCGATTTACGGCTTCTGATTACCTCTTTGGTACTTTTTCTTTAATACCATTTTATTGTCTGTCCCTCGATTTACGGTTTCTGAATACCTCTTGGTACTTTTTCTTTAATACCATTGTATTGTCTGTCCCTCGATTTACGGCTTCTGATTACCTCTTTGATCCTTTTTCATTAATACCATTGTATTATCTGTCCCTCGATTTACGGCTTCTGATTACCTCTCTTGTACTTTTTCTTTAATACCATTGTAATGTCTGTCCTGCGATTTACGGCTTCTGATTACCTCTTTGATCCTTTTTTATTAATACCATTGTATTATCTGTCCCTCGATTTACGGCTTCTGATTACCTCTCTTGTACTTTTTCTTTAATACCATTGTATTGTCTGTCCCTCGATTTACGGCTTCTGATTACCTCTCTGGTAATTTTTCTTTAATACCATTGTATTGTCTGTCTCTCGATTTACGGCTTCTCATTACCTCTTTGGTACTTTTTCTTTGATACCATTGTATTGTCAGTCCCTCGATTTACGACTTCTGATTACCTCTTTGGTACTTTTTCCTTAATAACATTGTATTTCTGTCTCTCGATTTACGGCTTCTGATTACTTCTTTGATACTTTTTCTTTAATACCATTGTATTGTCTGTCCCTCGATTTACGGCTTCTGATTACCTCTTTGATCCTTTTTCGTTAAATACAATTGTATTATCTGTCCCTCGATTTACGGCTTCTGATTACCTCTTTGGTACTTTTTCTTTTATACCATTGTATTATCTGTCCCTCGATTTACGGCTTCTAATTACCTCTTTGGTACTTTTTCTTTAATGCCATTGTATTGTCTCTTCCTTGATTTACGACTTCTGATTACCTCTTTGGTACCTTTTCTTTTATACCATTGTATTATCTGTCCCTCGATTTACGGCTTCTGATTACCTCTTTGGTACTTTTTCTTTAATACCATTTTATTGTCTGTCCCTCGATTTACGGTTTCTTATTACCTCTTTGGTACTTTTTGGTTAATATCATTGTATTGTCTGTTCCTCAATTTACGACTTCTAATTACCTCTTGGTTACTTTTGGTTAATACCATTGTATTGTCTGTCCCTCGATTTACGGCTTCTGATTACTTCTTTGGTACTTTTTCTTTAATACCATTGTATTGTCTGTCCCTCGATTTACGGCTTCTGATTACCTCTTTGATCCTTTTTCGTTAATACCATTGTATTATCTGTCCCTCGATTTACTGCTTCTGATTACCTCTTTGGTACCTTTTCTTTTATACCATTGTATTATCTGTCCCTCGATTTACGGCTTCTGATTACCTCTTTGGTACTTTTTCTTTAATGCCATTGTATTATCCGTCCCTCGATTTACGGCTTCTGATTACCTCTTTGGTACTTTTTCTTTAATACATTTTATTGTCTGTCCCTCGATTTACGACTTCTGATTACCTCTTTGGTACTTTTTCTTTAATACCATTGTATTGTCTGTCCCTCGATTTACGGCTTCTGATTACCTCTTTGATCCTTTTCGTTAATACAATTGTATTATCTGTCCTTCGATTTACGGCTTCTGATTACCTCTTTGGTACTTTTTCTTTTATACCATTGTATTATCTGTCCCCCGATTTACGGCTTCTAATTACCTCTTTGGTACTTTTTCTTTAATGCCATTGTATTGTCTCTTCCTTGATTTACGACTTCTGATTACCTCTTTGGTACCTTTTCTTTAATTCCATTGTATTATCTGTCCCTCGATTTACGGCTTCTGATTACCTCTTTGGTACTTTTTCTTTAATACCATTTTATTGTCTGTCCCTCGATTTACGGTTTCTGATTACCTCTTTGGTACTTTTTCTTTAATATCATTGTATTGTCTGTCCCTCGATTTACGACTTCTGATTACCTCTTGGTTACTTTTGGTTAATACCATTGTATTGTCTGTCCCTCGATTTACGCTTCTGATTACTTCTTTGGTACTTTTTCTTTAATACCATTGTATTGTCTGTCCCTCGATTTACGCTTGTGATTACCTCATTGATCGTTTTTCGTTAATACCATTGTATTATCTGTCCCTCGATTTACGGCTTCTGATTACCTCTTTGGTACCTTTTCTTTTATACCATTGTATTATCTGTCCCTCGATTTACGGCTTCTGATTACCTCTTTGATCCTTTTTCGTTAATACAATTGTATTATCTGTCCCTCGATATACGGCTTCTGATTACCTCTTTGGTACTTTTTCTTTTATACCATTGTATTATCTGTCCCTCGATTTACGGCTTCTAATTACCTCTTTGGTACTTTTTCTTTAATGCCATTGTATTGTCTCTTCCTTGATTTACGACTTCTGATTACCTCTTTGGTACCTTTTCTTTTATACCATTGTATTATCTGTCCCTCGATTTACGGCTTCTGATTATCTCTTTGGTACTTTTTCTTTAATATCATTGTATTGTCTGTCCCTCGATTTACGACTTCTGATTACCTCTTGGTTACTTTTGGTTAATACCATTGTATTGTCTGTCCCTCGATTTACGGCTTCTGATTACTTCTTTGGTACTTTTTCTTTAATACCATTGTATTGTCTGTCCCTCGATTTATGGCTTCTGATTACCTCTTTGATCATTTTTCGTTAATACCATTGTATTATCTGTCCCTCGATTTACGGCTTCTGATTACCTCTTTGGTACCTTTTCGTTTATACCATTGTATTGTCTGTCCCTCGATTTACGGTTTCTGATTACCTCTTTGGTACTTTTTCTTTAATACCATTGTATTGTATGTCCCTCAATTTACGGCTTCTGGTTACCTCTTAGGTACTTTATCTTTAATACCATTGTATTGTCTGTCCCTCGATTTACGGCTTCTGATTACCTCTTTGATCCTTTTTCGTTAATACCATTGTATTGTCTGTCTCTCGATTTACGGCTTCTCATTACCTCTTTGGTACTTTTTCTTTGATACCATTGTATTGTCTGTCCCTCGATTTACGGCTTCTGATTACCTCTTTGGTACTTTTTCTTTAATACCATTTTGTTGTCTGTCCCTCGATTTACGGCTTCTGATTTCCTCTTTGGTACTTTTTCTTTAATACCATTGTATTGTCTGTCCCTCGATTTACGGCTTCTGGTTACCTCTTTGGTACTTTATCTTTAATACCATTGTATTGTCTGTCCCTCGATTTACGGCTTCTGATTACCTCTTTGGTACTTTTTCTTTAATACCATTGTATTGTCTGTCCCTCGATTAACGGCTTCTGATTACCCCTTTGATACTTTTTCTTTAATACCATTGTATTGTCTGTTCCTCGATTTACAGCTTCTGATTACCTCTTTGGTACTTTTTCTTTAATACCATTGTATTGTCTGTCCCTCGATTTACGGCTTCTGATTACCTCTTTGATACTTTTTCTTTAATACCATTGTATTGTCTGTCCCTCGATTTACGGCTTCTGATCACCTCTTTGGTACTTTTTCCTTAATACCATTGTATTGTCTGTCCCTCGATTTACGGCTTCTGATTACCTCTCTGGTACTTTTCTTTAATACCATTGTAATGTCTGTCCCTCGATTTACGGCTTCTGATTACCTATTTGATACTTTTTCTTTAATATCATTGTATTGTCTGTCCCTCGATTTACGGTTTCTGATTACCTCTTGGTACTTTTTCTTTCATACCATTGTATTGTCTGTCCCTCGATTTACGGCTTCTGATTACCTCTTTGATCCTTTTTCGTTAATACCATTGTATTTTCTGTCCCTCGATTTACGGCTTCTGATTACCTCTCTGGTACTTTTTTTTAATACCATTGTATTGTCTGTCCCTCGATTTACGGCTTCTGATTACCTCTTTGATCCTTTTTCATTAATACCATTGTATTATCTGTCCCTCGATTTACGGCTTCTGATTACCTCTCTGGTACTTTTTCTTTAATACCATTGTATTGTCTGCCCCTCGATTTACGGCTTCTGATTACCTCTCTGGTAATTTTTCTTTAATACCATTGTATTGTCTGTCTCTCGATTTACGGCTTCTGATTACCTCTCTGGTACTTTTTCTTTAATACCATTGTATTGTCTGTCCCTCGATTTACGGCTTCTGATTACCTCTCTGGTAATTTTTCTTTAATACCATTGTATTATCTGTCCCTCGATTTACGGCTTCTGATTACCTCTTTGGTACTTTTTCTTTGATACCATTGTATTGTCAGTCCCTCGATTTACGACTTCTGATTATCTCTTTGGTACTTTTTCCTTAATAACATTGTATTGTCTGTCTCTCGATTTACGGCTTCTGATTTCTTCTTTGATACTTTTTCTTTAATACCATTGTATTGTCTGTCTCTCGATTTACGGCTTCTGATTACCTCTTTGATCCTTTTTCGTTAATACAATTGTATTATCTGTACCTCGATTTACGGCTTTTGATTACCTCTTTGGTACTTTTTCTTTTATACCATTGGATTATCTGTCCATCGATTTACGGCTTCTAATTACCTCTTTGGTACTTTTTCTTTAATGCCATTGTATTGTCTCTCCCTTGATTTACGACTTCTGATTACCTCTTTGGTACCTTTTCTTTTATACCATTGTATTATCTGTCGCTCGATTTACGGCTTCTAATTACCTCTTTGGTACTTTTTCTTTAATGCCATTGTATTGTCTCTCCCTTAATTTACGACTTCTGATTACCTCTTTGGTACTTTTTCTTTTATGCCATTGTATTATCTGTCCCTCGATTTACGGCTTCTGATTACCTCTTTGGTACTTTTTCTTTAATACATTTTATTGTCTGTCCCTCGATTTACGGCTTCTGATTACCTCTTTGGTACTTTTTCTTTGATACCATTGTATTGTCAGTCCCTCGATTTACGGCTTCTGATTAACTCTTTGGTACTTTTTCTTTAATACCATTTTATTGTCTGTCTCTCGAATTACGGCTTCTGATTATCTCTTTGGTACTTTTTGTTTAATAACATTGTATTGTCCCTCGATTTACGGCTTCTGATTACCTCTTTGGTACTTTTTCTTTAATACCATTGTATTGTCTGTCCCTCGATTTATGGCTTCCGATTACCTCTTTGGTACTTTTTCTTTAATACCATTGTATTCTCTGTCCCTTGATTTACGGCTTCTGATTACCTCTTTGGTACTTTTTCTTTAATACCATTGTATTGTCTGTCCCTCGATTTATGGCTTCTGATTACCTCTTTGGTACTTTTTCTTTAATACCATTGTATTCTCTGTCCCTTGATTTACGGCCTCTGATTACCTCTTTGGTACGTTTTCTTTAATACCATTGTATTGTCTGTCCCTCGATTTACGGCTTTTGATTACCTCTTCGGTACTTTTTCTTTGATACCATTGTATTTTCTGTCCTTCGATTTACGGCTTCTGATTACCTCTTTGGTATTTTTTCTTTGATACCATAGTATTGTCTGTCCCTCGATTTTCGGCTTCTGATTACCTCTCTGGTACTTTTTCTTTAATAAATTTTATTGGCTGTCCCTCGATTTACAGCTTCTGATTACCTCTTTGATACTTTTTCCTTAATGCCATTGTATTATCTGTCCCTCGATTTACGGCTTCTGATTACCTCTCTGGTACTTTTACTTTAATACCATTGTATTGTCTGCCCCTCGATTTACGACTTCTGATTACCTCTCTGGTAATTTTTCTTTAATACCATTGTATTGTCTGTCTCTCGATTTACGGCTTCTGATTACCTCTCTGGTACTTTTTCTTTAATACCATTGTATTGTCTGTCCCTCGATTTACGGCTTCTGATTACCTCTCTGGTAATTTTTCTTTAATACCATTGTATTATCTGTCCCTCGATTTACGGCTTCTGATTACCTCTTTGGTACTTTTTCTTTGATACCATTGTATTGTCAGTCCCTCGATTTACGACTTCTGATTACCTCTTTGGTACTTTTTCCTTAATAACATTGTATTGTCTGTCTCTCGATTTACGGCTTCTGATTACTTCTTTGATACTTTTTCTTTAATACCATTGTATTGTCTGTCTCTCGATTTACGGCTTCTGATTACCTCTTTGATCCTTTTTCGTTAATACAATTGTATTATCTGTACCTCGATTTACGGCTTTTGATTACCTCTTTGGTACTTTTTCTTTTATACCATTGGATTATCTGTCCATCGATTTACGGCTTCTAATTACCTCTTTGGTACTTTTTCTTTAATGCCATTGTATTGTCTCTCCCTTGATTTACGACTTCTGATTACCTCTTTGGTACCTTTTCTTTTATACCATTGTATTATCTGTCGCTCGATTTACGGCTTCTAATTACCTCTTTGGTATTTTTTCTTTAATGCCATTGTATTGTCTCTCCCTTGATTTACGACTTCTGATTACCTCTTTGGTACTTTTTCTTTTATGCCATTGTATTATCTGTCCCTCGATTTACGGCTTCTGATTACCTCTTTGGTACTTTTTCTTTAATACATTTTATTGTCTGTCCCTCGATTTACGGCTTCTGATTACCTCTTTGGTACTTTTTCTTTGATACCATTGTATTGTCAGTCCCTCGATTTACGGCTTCTGATTACCTCTTTGGTACTTTTTCTTTAATACCATTTTATTGTCTGTCTCTCGAATTACGGCTTCTGATTATCTCTTTGGTACTTTTTGTTTAATAACATTGTATTGTCCCTCGATTTACGGCTTCTGATTACCTCTTTGGTACTTTTTCTTTAATACCATTGTATTGTCTGTCCCTCAATTTATGGCTTCTGATTACCTCTTTGGTACTTTTTCTTTAATACCATTGTATTCTCTGTCCCTTGATTTACGGCTTCTGATTACCTCTTTGGTACTTTTTCTTTAATACCATTGTATTTTCTGTCCCTCGATTTATG
>OY804582.1:29181642-29301642 GCA_963680875.1 Bathymodiolus brooksi
GCTTCTGATTACCTCTTTGGTACTTTTTCTTTAATACCATTGTATTCTCTGTCCCTTGATTTACGGCCTCTGATTACCTCTTTGGTACGTTTTCTTTAATACCATTGTATTGTCTGTCTCTCGATTTACGGCTTTTGATTACCTCTTCGGTACTTTTTCTTTGATACCATTGTATTGTCTGTCCTTCGATTTACGGCTTCTGATTACCTCTTTGGTATTTTTTCTTTGATACCATTGTATTGTCTGTCCCTCGATTTTCGGCTTCTGATTACCTCTTTGGTACTTTTTCTTTAATAAATTTTATTGTCTGTCCCTCGATTTACAGCTTCTGATTACCTCTTTGATACTTTTTCCTTAATGCCATTGTATTGTCTGTCCCTCGATTTACGGCTTCTGATTACCTCTTTGGTACTTTTTCTTTAATTCCATTGTATTGTATGTCCCTCGATTTACGACTTCTGATTACCTCTTTGATACTTTTTCTTTAATATCATTGTATTGTCTTTCCCTTGATTTAAGGCTTCTGATTACCTCTTTGGTACCTTTTCTTTAATACCATTGTATTGTCTGTCCCTCGATTTACGACTTCTGATTACCTCTCTGGTACTTTTTCTTTAATACCATTGTATTGTATGTCCCTCGATTTACGGCTTCTGATTACCTCTTTGGTACTTTTTCTTTAATATCATTGTATTGTCTGTCCCTCGATTTACGACTTCTGATTACCTCTTGGTTACTTTTGGTTAATACCATTGTATTGTCTGTCCCTCGATTTACGGCTTCTGATTACCTCTTTGGTACTTTTTCTTTAATACCATTGTATTGTCTGTCCCTCGATTTACGGCTTCTGATTACCTCTTTGATCGTTTTTCGTTAATACCATTGTATTATCTGTCCCTCGATTTACGGCTTCTGATTACCTCTTTGGTACCTTTTCTTTAATACCATTGTATTATCTGTCCCTCGATTTACGGCTTCTGATTACCTCTTTGGTACTTTTTCTTTAATGCCATTGTATTATCCGTCCCTCGATTTACGGCTTCTGATTACCTCTTTGGTACTTTTTCTTTAATACATTTTATTGTCTGTCCCTCGATTTACGACTTCTGATTACCTCTTTGGTACTTTTTCTTTAATATTATTGTATTGTCTGTCCCTCGATTTACGGTTTCTGATTACCTCTCTGGTACTTTTTCTTTAATACCATTGTATTGTCTGTCCCTCGATTTACGACTTCTGATTACCTCTTTGGTACTTTTTCTTTAATACCATTGTATTGTCTGTCCCTCGATTTACGGTTTCTGATTACTTCTCTGGTACTTTTTCTTTAATACCATTGTATTGTCTGTCCCTCGATTTACGACTTCTGATTACCTCTTGGTTACTTTTTCTATAATACCATTTTATTGTCTGTCCCTCGATTTACGGCTTCTGATTACTTCTTTGGTACTTTTTCTTTAATACCATTGTATTGTCTGTCCCTCGATTTACGGCTTCTCATTACCTCTTTGATCGTTTTTCGTTAATACCATTTTATTGTCTGTCCCTCGATTTACGGCTTCTGATTACCTCTTTGGTACTTTTCTTTAATACCATTGTATTGTCTGTCCCTTGATTTACGGCTTCTGACTACCTCTTTGGTACTTTTTCTTTAATACCATTTTATTGTCTGTCCCTCGATTTACGGCTTCTGATTACCTCTTTGGTACTTTTTCTTTAATACCATTGTATTGTCTGTCCCTTGATTTACGGCTTCTGATTACCTCTTTGGTACTTTTTCTTTAATACCATTTTATTGTCTGTCCCTCGATTTACGGCTTCTGATTACCTCTTTGGTACTTTTTCGTTAATACCATTGTATTATCTGTCCCTCGATTTACGGCTTCTGATTACCTCTTTGGTACTTTTTCTTTAATACCATTGTATTGTCTGTCCCATGATATACGGCTTCTGATTACCTCTTTGATACTTTTTCTTTAATACCATTGTATTGTCTGTCCCTCGATTTACGGCTTCTCATTACCTCTTTGATCCTTTTTCATTAATACCATTGTATTATCTGTCCCTCGATTTACGGCTTCTGATTACCTCTCTGGTACTTTTTCTTTAATACCATTGTAATGTCTGTCCCTCGATTTACGGCTTCTGATTACCTCTTTGATCCTTTTTTATTAATACCATTGTATTATCTGTCCCTCGATTTACGGCTTCTGATTACCTCTCTGGTACTTTTTCTTTAATACCATTGTATTGTCTGTCCCTCGATTTACGGCTTCTGATTACCTCTTTGATCCTTTTTTATTAATACCATTGTATTATCTGTCCCTCGATTTACGGCTTCTGATTACCTCTCTGGTAATTTTTCTTTAATACCATTGTATTGTCTGTCCCTCGATTTACGGCTTCTCATTACCTATTTGGTACTTTTTCTTTTATATCATTGTATTGTCTGTCCCTCGATTTACGACTTCTGATTACCTCTTGGTTACTTTTTCTATAATACCATTTTATTGTCTGTCCCTCGATTTACGGCTTCTGATTACTTCTTTGGTACTTTTTCTTTAATACCATTGTATTGTCTGTCCCTCGATTTACGGCTTCTCATTACCTCTTTGATCGTTTTTCGTTAATACCATTTTATTGTCTGTCCCTCGATTTACGGCTTCTGATTACCTCTTTGGTACTTTTCATTAATACCATTGTATTGTCTGTCCCTTGATTTACGGCTTCTGATTACCTCTTTGGTACTTTTTCTTTAATACCATTTTATTGTCTGTCCCTCGATTTACGACTTCTGATTACCTCTTTGGTACTTTTTCGTTAATACCATTGTATTGTCTGTCCCTCGATTTACGGCTTCTGATTACCTATTTGGTAATTTTTCTTTAATACATTTTATTATCTGTCCCTCGATTTACGGCTTCTGATTACCTCTTTGGTACTTTTTCTTTTATACCATTGTATTGTCTGTCCCATGATATACGGCTTCTGATTACCTCTTTGGTACTTTTTCTTTAATACCATTGTATTGTCTGTCTCTCGATTTACGGCTTCTGATTACTTCTTTGATACTTTTTCTTTAATACCATTGTATTGTCTGTCCCTCGATTTACGGCTTCTGATTACCTCTTTGATCCTTTTTCGTTAATACCATTGTATTATCTGTCCCTCGATTTACGGCTTCTGATTACCTCTTTGGTCCTTTTTCTTTTATACCATTGTATTATCTGTCCCTCGATTTACGACTTCTAATTTCCTCTTTGGTACTTTTTCTTTAATTCCATTGCATTGTCTCTCCCTTGAATTACGACTTCTGATTACCTCTTTGGTACTTTTTCTTTTATACCATTGTATTATCTGTCACTCGATTTACGGCTTCTGATTACCTCTTTGGTACTTTTTCTTTAATACCATTTTATTGTCTGTCCCTCGATTTACGGTTTCTGAATACCTCTTGGTACTTTTTCTTTAATACCATTGTATTGTCTGTCCCTCGATTTACGGCTTCTGATTACCTCTTTGATCCTTTTTCATTAATACCATTGTATTATCTGTCCCTCGATTTACGGCTTCTGATTACCTCTCTTGTACTTTTTCTTTAATACCATTGTAATGTCTGTCCTGCGATTTACGGCTTCTGATTACCTCTTTGATCCTTTTTTATTAATACCATTGTATTATCTGTCCCTCGATTTACGGCTTCTGATTACCTCTCTTGTACTTTTTCTTTAATACCATTGTATTGTCTGTCCCTCGATTTACGGCTTCTGATTACCTCTCTGGTAATTTTTCTTTAATACCATTGTATTGTCTGTCTCTCGATTTACGGCTTCTCATTACCTCTTTGGTACTTTTTCTTTGATACCATTGTATTGTCAGTCCCTCGATTTACGACTTCTGATTACCTCTTTGGTACTTTTTCCTTAATAACATTGTATTTCTGTCTCTCGATTTACGGCTTCTGATTACTTCTTTGATACTTTTTCTTTAATACCATTGTATTGTCTGTCCCTCGATTTACGGCTTCTGATTACCTCTTTGATCCTTTTTCGTTAATACAATTGTATTATCTGTCCCTCGATTTACGGCTTCTGATTACCTCTTTGGTACTTTTTCTTTTATACCATTGTATTATCTGTCCCTCGATTTACGGCTTCTAATTACCTCTTTGGTACTTTTTCTTTAATGCCATTGTATTGTCTCTTCCTTGATTTACGACTTCTGATTACCTCTTTGGTACCTTTTCTTTTATACCATTGTATTATCTGTCCCTCGATTTACGGCTTCTGATTACCTCTTTGGTACTTTTTCTTTAATACCATTTTATTGTCTGTCCCTCGATTTACGGTTTCTTATTACCTCTTTGGTACTTTTTGGTTAATATCATTATATTGTCTGTTCCTCGATTTACGACTTCTAATTACCTCTTGGTTACTTTTGGTTAATACCATTGTATTGTCTGTCCCTCGATTTACGGCTTCTGATTACTTCTTTGGTACTTTTTCTTTAATACCATTGTATTGTCTGTCCCTCGATTTACGGCTTCTGATTACCTCTTTGATCCTTTTTCGTTAATACCATTGTATTATCTGTCCCTCGATTTACTGCTTCTGATTACCTCTTTGGTACCTTTTCTTTTATACCATTGTATTATCTGTCCCTCGATTTACGGCTTCTGATTACCTCTTTGGTACTTTTTCTTTAATGCCATTGTATTATCCGTCCCTCGATTTACGGCTTCTGATTACCTCTTTGGTACTTTTTCTTTAATACATTTTATTGTCTGTCCCTCGATTTACGACTTCTGATTACCTCTTTGGTACTTTTTCTTTAATACCATTGTATTGTCTGTCCCTCGATTTACGGCTTCTGATTACCTCTTTGATCCTTTTCGTTAATACAATTGTATTATCTGTCCTTCGATTTACGGCTTCTGATTACCTCTTTGGTACTTTTTCTTTTATACCATTGTATTATCTGTCCCCCGATTTACGGCTTCTAATTACCTCTTTGGTACTTTTTCTTTAATGCCATTGTATTGTCTCTTCCTTGATTTACGACTTCTGATTACCTCTTTGGTACCTTTTCTTTAATACCATTGTATTATCTGTCCCTCGATTTACGGCTTCTGATTACCTCTTTGGTACTTTTTCTTTAATACCATTTTATTGTCTGTCCCTCGATTTACGGTTTCTGATTACCTCTTTGGTACTTTTTCTTTAATATCATTGTATTGTCTGTCCCTCGATTTACGACTTCTGATTACCTCTTGGTTACTTTTGGTTAATACCATTGTATTGTCTGTCCCTCGATTTACGCTTCTGATTACTTCTTTGGTACTTTTTCTTTAATACCATTGTATTGTCTGTCCCTCGATTTACGCTTGTGATTACCTCATTGATCGTTTTTCGTTAATACCATTGTATTATCTGTCCCTCGATTTACGGCTTCTGATTACCTCTTTGGTACCTTTTCTTTTATACCATTGTATTATCTGTCCCTCGATTTACGGCTTCTGATTACCTCTTTGATCCTTTTTCGTTAATACAATTGTATTATCTGTCCCTCGATTTACGGCTTCTGATTACCTCTTTGGTACTTTTTCTTTTATACCATTGTATTATCTGTCCCTCGATTTACGGCTTCTAATTACCTCTTTGGTACTTTTTCTTTAATGCCATTGTATTGTCTCTTCCTTGATTTACGACTTCTGATTACCTCTTTGGTACCTTTTCTTTCATACCATTGTATTATCTGTCCCTCGATTTACGGCTTCTGATTACCTCTTTGGTACTTTTTCTTTAATATCATTGTATTGTCTGTCCCTCGATTTACGACTTCTGATTACCTCTTGGTTACTTTTGGTTAATACCATTGTATTGTCTGTCCCTCGATTTACGGCTTCTGATTACTTCTTTGGTACTTTTTCTTTAATACCATTGTATTGTCTGTCCCTCGATTTATGGCTTCTGATTACCTCTTTGATCATTTTTCGTTAATACCATTGTATTATCTGTCCCTCGATTTACGGCTTCTGATTACCTCTTTGGTACCTTTTCGTTTATACCATTGTATTGTCTGTCCCTCGATTTACGGTTTCTGATTACCTCTTTGGTACTTTTTCTTTAATACCATTGTATTGTATGTCCCTCAATTTACGGCTTCTGGTTACCTCTTAGGTACTTTATCTTTAATACCATTGTATTGTCTGTCCCTCGATTTACGGCTTCTGATTACCTCTTTGATCCTTTTTCGTTAATACCATTGTATTATCTGTCCCTCGATGTACGGCTTCTGATTACTTCTCTGGTACCTTTTCGTTAATACCATTGTATTGTCTGTCTCTCGATTTACGGCTTCTCATTACCTCTTTGGTACTTTTTCTTTGATACCATTGTATTGTCTGTCCCTAGATTTACGGCTTCTGATTACCTCTTTGGTACTTTTTCTTTAATACCATTTTGTTGTCTGTCCCTCGATTTACGGCTTCTGATTTCCTCTTTGGTACTTTTTCTTTAATACCATTGTATTGTCTGTCCCTCGATTTACGGCTTCTGGTTACCTCTTTGGTACTTTATCTTTAATACCATTGTATTGTCTGTCCCTCGATTTACGGCTTCTGATTACCTCTTTGGTACTTTTTCTTTAATACCATTGTATTGTCTGTCCCTCGATTAACGGCTTCTGATTACCCCTTTGATACTTTTTCTTTAATACCATTGTATTGTCTGTTCCTCGATTTACAGCTTCTGATTACCTCTTTGGTACTTTTTCTTTAATACCATTGTATTGTCTGTCCCTCGATTTACGGCTTCTGATTACCTCTTTGATACTTTTTCTTTAATACCATTGTATTGTCTGTCCCTCGATTTACGGCTTCTGATCACCTCTTTGGTACTTTTTCCTTAATACCATTGTATTGTCTGTCCCTCGATTTACGGCTTCTGATTACCTCTCTGGTACTTTTCTTTAATACCATTGTAATGTCTGTCCCTCGATTTACGGCTTCTGATTACCTATTTGATACTTTTTCTTTAATATCATTGTATTGTCTGTCCCTCGATTTACATCTTCTGATTACCTCTTTGGTACTTTTTCCTTAATACCATTGTATTGTCTGTCCCTCGATTTACGGCTTCTGATTACCTCTTTGGTACTTTTTCTTTAATACCATTGTATTGTCTGTCCCTTGATTTACGCTTCTGATTACCTCTTTGGTACTTTTTCTTTAATACCACTGTATTGTCTGTCTCTCGATTTACGGCTTCTGATTACCTCTTTGGTACTTTTCTTTAATAACATTGTATTGTCTGTCTCTCGATTTACGGCTTCTGATTACCTCTTAGATACTTTTTCTTTAATACCATTGTATTGTCTGTCCCTCGATTTACGGCTTCTGATTACCTCTTTGATCCTTTTTCGTTAATACAATTGTATTATCTGTCCCTCGATTTACGGCTTCTGATTACCTCTTTGGTACTTTTTCTTTAATACATTGTATTGTCTGTCCCTCGATTTACAGCTTCTGATTACCTCTTTGGTACTTTTTCTTTGATATCATTGTATTGTCAGTCCCTCGATTTACAACTTCTGATTACCTCTTTGGTACTTTATCTTTAATACCATTGTATTGTCTCTCCCTCGATTTACGGCTTCTGATTACCTCTTTGGTACTTTTTCTTTAATACCATTGTATTGTCTGTCCCTCTATTTACGGCTTCTGATTACCTCTTTGGTACTTTTTCTTTAATACCATTTTATTGTCTGTCCCTCGATTTACGGCTTCTGATTTCCTCTTTGGTACTTTTTCTTTAATACCATTGTATTGTCTGTCCCTCGATTAACGGCTTCTGATTACCCCTTTGATACTTTTTCTTTAATACCATTGTATTGTCTGTCCCTCTATTTACGGCTTCTGATCACCTCTTTGGTACTTTTTCCTTAATACCACTGTATTGTCTGTTCCTCGATTTACAGCTTCTGATTACCTCTTTGGTACTTTTTCTTTAATACCATTGTATTGTCTGTCCCTCGATTTACGGCTTCTGATTACCTCTTTGATACTTTTTCTTTAATACCATTGTATTGTCTGTCCCTCGATTTACGGCTTCTGATCACCTCTTTGGTACTTTTTCCTTAATACCATTGTATTGTCAGTCCCTCGATTTACGGCTTCTGATTACCTCTCTGGTACTTTTCTTTAATACCATTGTAATGTCTGTCCCTCGATTTACAGCTTCTGATTACCTATTTGATACTTTTTCTTTAATACCATTGTATTGTCTGTCCCTCGATTTACATCTTCTGATTACCTCTTTGGTACTTTTTCCTTAATACCATTGTATTGTCTGTCCCTCGATTTACGGCTTCTGATTACCTCTTTGGTACTTTTTCTTTAATACCATTGTATTGTCTGTCCCTTGATTTACGCTTCTGATTACCTCTTTGGTACTTTTTCTTTAATACCACTGTATTGTCTGACCCTCGATTTAAGGCTTCTGATTACATCTTTGGTACTTTTTCTTTAATACCATTGTATTTTCTGTCCCTCGATTTACGGCTTCTGATTACCTCTTTGGTACTTTTCTTTAATAACATTGTATTGTCTGTCTCTCGATTTACGGCTTCTGATTACCTCTTAGATACTTTTTCTTTAATACCATTGTATTGTCTGTCCCTCGATTTACGGCTTCTGATTACCTCTTTGATCCTTTTTCGTTAATACAATTGTATTATCTGTCCCTCGATTTACGGCTTCTGATTACCTCTTTGGTACTTTTTCTTTTATACATTTTATTGTCTGTCCCTCGATTTACAGCTTCTGATTACCTCTTTGGTACTTTTTCTTTGATATCATTGTATTGTCAGTCCCTCGATTTACAACTTCTGATTACCTCTTTGGTACTTTATCTTTAATACCATTGTATTGTCTGTCCCTCGATTTACGGCTTCTGATTACCTCTTTGGTACATTTTCTTTAATACCATTGTATTGTCTGTTCCTTGATTTACGGCTTCTGATTACCTCTTTGGTACTTTTTCTTTAATAACATTGTATTGTCTGTCTCTCTATTTACGGCTTCTGATTACTTCTTTGATACTTTTTCTTTAATACCATTGTATTGTCTGTCCCTCGATTTACGGCTTCTGATTACCTCTTTGGTACTTTTCTTTTATACCATTGTATTGTCTGTCCCTCGATTTACGACTTCTGATTACCTCTTTGGTACTTTTTCTTTAATACCATTGTATTGTCTGTCCCTTGATTTACGGCTTCTGATTACCTCTTTGATACTTTTTCTTTAATACCATTGTATTGTCTGTCCCTCGATTTATGGCTTCTGATTACCTCTTTGGTACTTTTTCTGTTATACCATTGTATTGTCTGTCCCTCGATTTACGGCTTCTGATTACTTCTTTGGTACTTTTTCTTTAATACCATTGTATTGTCTGTCCCTCGATTTACGGCTTCTGATTACCTCTTTGATACTTTTTCTTTAATACCATTGTATTGTCTGTCCCTCGATTTACGGCTTCTGATCACCTCTTTGGTACTTTTTCCTTAATACCATTGTATTGTCTGTCCCTCGATTTACGGCTTCTGATTACCTCTCTGGTACTTTTTATTTAATACCATTGTATTGTCTGTCCCTCGATTTACGGCTTCTGATTACCTCTTTGGTACTTTTTCTTTAATACCATTGTATTGTCTGTCCCTCTATTTACGGCTTCTGATTACCTGTTTGGTACTTTTTCCTTAATACCATTGTATTGTCTGTCTCTCGATTTACGGCTTCTGATTACCTCTTTGGTACTTTTTCTTTTATACCATTGTATATTCTGTCCCTCGATTTACGACTTCTGATTACCTCTTTGGTACTTTTTCTTTTATACCATTGTATTGTCTGTCCCTCGATTTACGACTTCTGATTACCTCTTTGGTACTTTTTCTTTAATACCATTGTATTGTCTGTCCCTTGATTTACGGCTTCTGATTACCTCTTTGATACTTTTTCTTTAATACCATTGTATTGTCTGTCCCTCGATTTACGGCTTCTGATTACCTCTTTGGCACTTTTTCTTTTATACCATTGTATTGTCTGTCCCTCGATTTACGGCTTCTGATTACTTCTTTGGTACTTTTTCTTTAATGCCATTGTATTTTTTCTCCCTTGATTTACGACTTCTGATTACCTCTTTGGTACTTTTTCTTTTACACCATTGCATTATCTGTCCCTCGATTTACGGCTTCTGATTACCTCTTTGATAATTTTTCTTTAATACCATTGTATTGTCAGTCCCTCGATTTACGGCTTCTGATCACCTCTTTGGTACTTTTTCCTTAATACCATTGTATTGTCTGTCCCTCGATTTACGGCTTCTGATTACCTCTCTGGTACTTTTTCTTTAATACCATTGTAATGTCTGTCCCTCGATTTACGGCTTCTGATTACCTCTTTGGTACTTTTTCTTTTACACCATTGCATTATCTGTCCCTCGATTTACGGCTTCTGATTACCTCTTTGATAATTTTTCTTTAATACCATTGTATTGTCAGTCCCTCGATTTACGGCTTCTGATCACCTCTTTGGTACTTTTTCCTTAATACCATTGTATTGTCTGTCCCTCGATTTACGGCTTCTGATTACCTCTCTGGTACTTTTTCTTTAATACCATTGTAATGTCTGTCCCTCGATTTACGGCTTCTGATTACCTATTTGATACTTTTTCTTTAATACCATTGTATTGTCTGTCCCTCGATTTACGGCTTCTGATTACCTCTTTGGTACTTTTTCTTTAATACCATTGTATTGTCTGACCCTCGATTTACGGCTTCTGATTACATCTTTGGTACTTTTTCTTTAATACCATTGTATTTTCTGTCCCTCGATTTACGGCTTCTGATTACCTTTTTGGTACTTTTTCTTTAATACCATTGTATTGTCTGTCCCTCGATTTAAGGCTTCTGATTACCTCTTTGATACCATTGTATTGTCTGTCCCTCGATTTACGGCTTCTGATTACCTCTTTGGTACTTTTTCTTTAATTCCATTGGATTGTCTGTCCCTCGATTTACGGTTTCTGATTACCTCTTTGATACTTTTTCTTTGATACCATTGTATTGTCTGTCCCTTGATTTACGGCTTTTGATTACCTCTCTGGTACTTTTTCTTTAATACCATTGTATTGTCTGTCCCTTGATTTACGGCTTCTGATTACCTCTTTGGTACTTTTTCTTTAATACCATTTTATTGTCTGTCCCTCGATTTACGGTTTCTGATTACCTCTTTGGTACTTTTTCTTTAATACCATTGTATTGTATGTCCCTCAATTTACGGCTTCTGGTTACCTCTTTGGTACTTTATCTTTAATACCATTGTATTGTCTGTCCCTCGATTTACCGCTTCTGATTACCTCTTTGATCCTTTTTCGTTAATACCATTGTATTATCTGTCCCTCGATGTACGGCTTCTGATTACTTCTCTGGTACCTTTTCGTTAATACCATTGTATTGTCTGTCTCTCGATATACGGCTTCTCATTACCTCTTTGGTACTTTTTCCTTGATACCATTGTATTGTCAGTCCCTCGATTTACGGCTTCTGATTACCTCTTTGGTACTTTTTCTTTAATACCATTTTATTGTCTGTCCCTCGATTTACGGCTTCTGATTTCCTCTTTGGTACTTTTTCTTTAATACCATTGTATTGTCTGTCCCTCGATTTACGGCTTCTGGTTACCTCTTTGGTACTTTATCTTTAATACCATTGTATTGTCTGTCCCTCGATTTACGGCTTCTGATTACCTCTTTGGTACTTTTCTTTAATACCATTGTATTGTCTGTCCCTCGATTAACGGCTTCTGATTACCTCTTTGATACTTTTTCTTTAATACCATTGTATTGTCTGTCCCTCTATTTACGGCTTCTGATCACCTCTTTGGTACTTTTTCTTTAATACCATTGTATTGCCTGTCCCTCGATTTACAGCTTCTGATTACCTCTTTGGTACTTTTTCTTTAATACCATTGTATTGTCTGTCCCTCGAGTTACGGCTTCTGATTACCTCTTTGATACTTTTTCCTTAATACCATTGTATTGTCTGTCCCTCGATTTACGGCTTCTGATTACCTTTTTGGTACTTTTTCTTTAATACCATTGTATTGTCTGTCCCTCGATTTAAGGCTTCTGATTACCTCTTTGATACCATTGTATTGTGTGTCCCTCGATTTACGGCTTCTGATTACCTCTTTGGTACTTTTTCTTTAATTCCATTGCATTGTCTGACCCTCGATTTACGGCTTCTCATTACCTCTTTGATACTTTTTCTTTGATACCATTGTATTGTCTGTCCCTTGATTTACGGCTTCTGATTACCTCTCTGGTGCTTTTTCTTTAATACCATTGTATTGTCTGTCCCTTGATTTACGGCTTCTGATTACCTCTTTGGTACTTTTTCTTTAATACCATTTTATTGTCTGTCCCTCGATTTACGGTTTCTGATTACCTCTTTGGTACTTTTTCTTTAATACCATTGTATTGTATGTCCCTCAATTTACGGCTTCTGGTTACCTCTTTGGTACTTTATCTTTAATACCATTGTATTGTCTGTCCCTCGATATACGGCTTCTGATTACCTCTTTGATCCTTTTTCGTTAATACCATTGTATTATCTGTCCCTCGATGTACGGCTTCTGATTACTTCTCTGGTACCTTTTCGTTAATACCATTGTATTGTCTGTCTCTCGATTTACGGCTTCTCATTACCTCTTTGGTACTTTTTCTTTGATACCATTGTATTGTCTGTCCCTCGATTTACGGCTTCTGATTACCTCTTTGGTACTTTTTCTTGAATACCATTTTATTGTCTGTCCCTCGATTTACGGCTTCTGATTTCCTCTTTGGTACTTTTTCTTTAATACCATTGTATTGTCTGTCCCTCGATTTACGGCTTCTGGTTACCTCTTTGGTACTTTATCTTTAATACCATTGTATTGTCTGTCCTTCGATTTACGGCTTCTGATTACCACTTTGGTACTTTTCTTTAATGCCATTGCATTTTTTCTCCCTTGATTTACGACTTCTGATTACCTCTTTGGTACTTTTTCTTTTACACCATTGCATTATCTGTCCCTCGATTTACGGCTTCTGATTACCTCTTTGATAATTTTTCTTTAATACCATTGTATTGTCAGTCCCTCGATTTACGGCTTCTGATCACCTCTTTGGTACTTTTTCCTTAATACCATTGTATTGTCTGTCCCTCGATTTACGGCTTCTGATTACCTCTCTGGTACTTTTTCTTTGATACCATTGTAATGTCTGTCCCTCAATTTACGGCTTCTGATTACCTCTTTGGTACTTTTTCTTTTACACCATTGCATTATCTGTCCCTCGATTTACGGCTTCTGATTACCTCTTTGATAATTTTTCTTTAATACCATTGTATTGTCAGTCCCTCGATTTACGGCTTCTGATCACCTCTTTGGTACTTTTTCCTTAATACCATTGTATTGTCTGTCCCTCGATTTACGGCTTCTGATTACCTCTCTGGTACTTTTTCTTTAATACCATTGTAATGTCTGTCCCTCGATTTACGGCTTCTGATTACCTATTTGATACTTTTTCTTTAATACCATTGTATTGTCTGTCCCTCGATTTACGGCTTCTGATTACCTCTTTGGTACTTTTTCTTTAATACCATTGTATTGTCTGACCCTCGATTTACGGCTTCTGATTACATCTTTGGTACTTTTTCTTTAATACCATTGTATTTTCTGTCCCTCGATTTACGGCTTCTGATTACCTTTTTGGTACTTTTTCTTTAATACCATTGTATTGTCTGTCCCTCGATTTAAGGCTTCTGATTACCTCTTTGATACCATTGTATTGTCTGTCCCTCGATTTACGGCTTCTGATTACCTCTTTGGTACTTTTTCTTTAATTCCATTGCATTGTCTGTCCCTCGATTTACGGCTTCTCATTACCTCTTTGATACTTTTTCTTTGATACCATTGTATTGTCTGTCCCTTGATTTACGGCTTCTGATTACCTCTCTGGTACTTTTTCTTTAATACCATTGTATTGTCTGTCCCTTGATTTACGGCTTCTGATTACCTCTTTGGTACTTTTTCTTTAATGCCATTTTATTGTCTGTCCCTCGATTTACGGTTTCTGATTACCTCTTTGGTACTTTTTCTTTAATACCATTGTATTGTATGTCCCTCAATTTACGGCTTCTGGTTACCTCTTTGGTACTTTATCTTTAATACCATTGTATTGTCTGTCCCTCGATTTACCGCTTCTGATTACCTCTTTGATCCTTTTTCGTTAATACCATTGTATTATCTGTCCCTCGATGTACGGCTTCTGATTACTTCTCTGGTACCTTTTCGTTAATACCATTGTATTGTCTGTCTCTCGATATACGGCTTCTCATTACCTCTTTGGTACTTTTTCCTTGATACCATTGTATTGTCTGTCCCTCGATTTACGGCTTCTGATTACCTCTTTGGTACTTTTTCTTTAATACCATTTTATTGTCTGTCCCTCGATTTACGGCTTCTGATTTCCTCTTTGGTACTTTTTCTTTAATACCATTGTATTGTCTGTCCCTCGATTTACGGCTTCTGGTTACCTCTTTGGTACTTTATCTTTAATACCATTGTATTGTCTGTCCCTCGATTTACGGCTTCTGATTACCTCTTTGGTACTTTTCTTTAATACCATTGTATTGTCTGTCCCTCGATTAACGGCTTCTGATTACCTCTTTGATACTTTTTCTTTAATACCATTGTATTGTCTGTCCCTCTATTTACGGCTTCTGATCACCTCTTTGGTACTTTTTCTTTAATACCATTGTATTGTCTGTCCCTCGATTTACAGCTTCTGATTACCTCTTTGGTACTTTTTCTTTAATACCATTGTATTGTCTGTCCCTCGATTTACGGCTTCTGATTACCTCTTTGATACTTTTTCTTTAATACCATTGTATTGTCTGTCCCTCGATTTACGGCTTCTGATCACCTCTTTGGTACTTTTTCCTTAATACCATTGTATTGTCTGTCCCTCGATTTACGGCTTCTGATTACCTTTTTGGTACTTTTTCTTTAATACCATTGTATTGTCTGTCCCTCGATTTAAGGCTTCTGATTACCTCTTTGATACCATTGTATTGTCTGTCCCTCGATTTACGGCTTCTGATTACCTCTTTGGTACTTTTTCTTTAATTCCATTGCATTGTCTGACCCTCGATTTACGGCTTCTCATTACCTCTTTGATACTTTTTCTTTGATACCATTGTATTGTCTGTCCCTTGATTTACGGCTTCTGATTACCTCTCTGGTGCTTTTTCTTTAATACCATTGTATTGTCTGTCCCTTGATTTACGCTTCTGATTACCTCTTTGGTACTTTTTCTTTAATACCATTTTATTGTCTGTCCCTCGATTTACGGTTTCTGATTACCTCTTTGGTACTTTTTCTTTAATACCATTGTATTGTATGTCCCTCAATTTACGGCTTCTGGTTACCTCTTTGGTACTTTATCTTTAATACCATTGTATTGTCTGTCCTTCGATTTACGGCTTCTGATTACCACTTTGGTACTTTTCTTTAATACCATTGTATTGTCTGTCCCTCGATTAACGGCTTCTGATTACCTCTTTGATACTTTTTCTTTAATACCATTGTATTGTCTGTCCCTCTATTTACGCTTCTGATCACCTCTTTGGTACTTTTTCCTTAATACCATTGTATTATCTGTCCCTCGATTTACGGCTTCTGATTACCTCTTTGGTACTTTTTCTTTAATACATTTTATTGTCTGTCCCTCGATTTACAGCTTCTGATTACCTCTTTGGTACTTTTTCTTTGATATCATTGTATTGTCAGTCCCTCGATTTACAACTTCTGATTACCTCTTTGGTACTTTATCTTTAATACCATTGTATTGTCTGTCCCTCGATTTACGGCTTCTGATTACCTCTTTGGTACTTTTTCTTTAATACCATTGTATTGTCTGTCCCTCGATTTACGGCTTCTGATTACCTCTTTGATACTTTTTCTTTAATACCATTGTATTGTCTGTCCCTCGATTTACGGCTTCTGATTACCTCTTTGGTACTTTTTCCTTAATACCATTGTATTGTCTGTCCCTCGATTTACAGCTTCTGATTACCTCTTTGGTACTTTTTCTTTTATACCATTGTATATTCTGTCCCTCGATTTACGACTTCTGATTACCTCTTTGGTACTTTTTCTTTAATACCATTGTATTGTCTGTCCCTTGATTTACGGCTTCTGATTACCTCTTTGGTACTTTTTCTTTAATAACATTGTATTGTCTGTCTCTCGATTTACGGCTTCTGATTACCTCTTCGATACTTTTTCTTTAATACTATTGTATTGTCTGTCCCTCGATTTACGGCTTCTGATTACCTCTTTGGTACTTTTTCTTTTATACCATTGTATATTCTGTCCCTCGATTTACGACTTCTGATTACCTCTTTGGTACTTTTTCTTTAATACCATTGTATTGTCTGTCCCTTGATTTACGGCTTCTGATTACCTCTTTGATACTTTTTCTTTAATACCATTGTATTGTCTGTCCCTCGATTTACGGCTTCTGATTACCTCTTTGGTACTTTTTCTTTTATACCATTGTATATTCTGTCCCTCGATTTACGACTTCTGATTACCTCTTTGGTACTTTTTCTTTAATACCATTGTATTGTCTGTCCCTTGATTTACGGCTTCTGATTACCTCTTTGATACTTTTTCTTTAATACCATTGTATTGTCTGTCCCTCGATTTACGGCTTCTGATTACCTCTTTGGTACTTTTTCTTTAATACCATTGTATTGTCTGTCCCTCGATTTACGGCTTCTGATTACCTCTTTGGTACTTTTTCTTTTATACCATTGTATTGTCTGTCCCTCGATTTACGGCTTCTGATTACTTCTTTGGTACTTTTTCTTTAATGCCATTGTATTTTCTCTCCCTTGATTTACGACTTCTGATTACCTCTTTGGTACTTTTTCTTTTACACCATTGCATTATCTGTTCCTCGATTTACGCTTCTGATTACCTCTTTGATACTTTTTCTTTAATACCATTGTATTGTCTGTCCCTCGATTTACGGCTTCTGATCACCTCTTTGGTACTTTTTCCTTAATACCATTGTATTGTCTGTCCCTCGATTTATGGCTTCTGATTACCTCTTTGGTACTTTTTCCTTAATACCATTGTATTGTCTGTCCCTCGATTTACGGCTTCTGATTACCTCTTTGGTACTTTTTCTTTAATACCATTGTATTGTATGTCACTTGATTTACGGCTTCTGATTACCTCTTTGGTACTTTTTCTTTAATACCATTGTATTATCTGTCCCTCGATGTACGGCTTCTGATTACTTCTCTGGTACCTTTTCGTTAATACCATTGTATTGTCTGTCTCTCGATTTACGGCTTCTCATTACCTCTTTGGTACTTTATCTTTAATACCATTGTATTGTCTGTCCTTCGATTCACGACTTCTGATTACCACTTTGGTACTTTTCTTTAATACCATTGTATTGTCTGTCCCTCGATTAACGGCTTCTGATTACCTCTTTGATACTTTTTCTTTAATACCATTGTATTGTCTGTCCCTCTATTAACGGCTTCTGATCACCTCTTTGGTACTTTTCCTTAATACCATTGTATTATCTGTCCCTCGATTTACGGCTTCTGATTACCTCTTTGGTACTTTTTCTTTAATACATTTTATTGTCTGTCCCTCGATTTACAGCTTCTGATTACCTCTTTGGTACTTTTTCTTTGATATCATTGTATTGTCTGTCCCTCGATTTACAACTTCTGATTACCAGTTTGGTACTTTATCTTTAATACCATTGTATTGTCTGTCCCTCGATTTACGGCTTCTGATTACCTCTTTGGTACTTTTTCTTTAATACCATTGTATTGTCTGTCCCGCTATTTACGCTTCTGATTACCTCTTTGATACTTTTTCTTTAATACCATTGTATTGTCTGTCCCTCGATTTACGGCTTCTGATTACCTCTTTGGTACTTTTTCCTTAATACCATTGTATTGTCTGTCCCTCGATTTACGGCTTCTGATTACCTCTTTGGTACTTTTTCTTTTATACCATTGTATATTCTGTCCCTCGATTTACGACTTCTGATTACCTCTTTGGTACTTTTCTTTAATACCATTGTATTGTCTGTCCCTTGATTTACGGCTTCTGATTACCTCTTTGGTACTTTTTCTTTAATAACATTGTATTGTCTGTCTCTCGATTTACGGCTTCTGATTACCTCTTCGATACTTTTTCTTTAATACCATTGTATTGTCTGTCCCTCGATTTATGGCTTCTGATTACCTCTTTGGTACTTTTTCTTTTATACCATTGTTTATTCTGTCCCTCGATTTACGACTTCTGATTACCTCTTTGGTACTTTTTCTTTAATACCATTGTATTGTCTGTCCCTTGATTTACGGCTTCTGATTACCTCTTTGATACTTTTTCTTTAATACCATTGTATTGTCTGTCCCTCGATTTACGGCTTCTGATTACCTCTTTGGTACTTTTTCTTTTATACCATTGTATATTCTGTCCCTCGATTTACGAC
The DNA here is from genome assembly GCA_963680875.1 of Bathymodiolus brooksi. Taxonomy (NCBI): domain Eukaryota; kingdom Metazoa; phylum Mollusca; class Bivalvia; order Mytilida; family Modiolidae; genus Bathymodiolus; species Bathymodiolus brooksi. The sequence goes on from OY804582.1 coordinate 29,200,272, forward strand.
TTCTGATTACCTCTTTGGTACTTTTTCTTTAATACCATTGTATTGTCTGTCCCTTGATTTACGGCTTCTGATTACCTCTTTGATACTTTTTCTTTAATACCATTGTATTGTCTGTCCCTCGATTTACGGCTTCTGATTACCTCTTTGGTACTTTTTCTTTAATACCATTGTATTGTCTGTCCCTCGATTTACGGCTTCTGATTACCTCTTTGGTACTTTTTCTTTAATACCATTGTATTGTCTGTCCCTCGATTTACGGCTTCTGATTACCTCTTTGGTACTTTTTCTTTTATACCATTGTATTGTCTGTCCCTCGATTTACGGCTTCTGATTACTTCTCTGGTACTTTTTCTTTAATGCCATTGTATTTTCTCTCCCTTGATTTACGACTTCTGATTACCTCTTTGGTACTTTTTCTTTTACACCATTGCATTATCTGTCCCTCGATTTACGCTTCTGATTACCTCTTTGATACTTTTTCTTTAATACCATTGTATTGTCTGTCCCTCGATTTACGGCTTCTGATCACCTCTTTGGTACTTTTCCCTTAATAACATTGTATTGTCTGTCCCTCGATTTACGGCTTCTGATCACCTCTTTGGTACTTTTTCCTTAATACCATTGTATTGTCTGTCCCTCGATTTACGGCTTCTGATTACCTCTTTGGTACTTTTTCGTTGATACCATTGTATTGTCTGTCCCTCGATTTACGGCTTCTGATTACCTCTTTGGTACTTTTTCTTTAATACCATTGTATTTTCTATCACTTGATTTACGGCTTCTGATTACCTCTTTGGTACTTTTTCTTTAATACCATTGTATTATCTGTCCCTCGATGTACGGTTTCTGATTACTTCTCTGGTACCTTTTCGTTAATACCATTGTATTGTCTGTCTCTCGATTTACGGCTTCTCATTACCTCTTTGGTACTTTTTCTTTGATACCATTGTATTGTCTGTCCCTCGATTTACGGCTTCTGATTACCTCTTTGGTACTTTTTCTTTAATACCATTTTATTGTCTGTCCCTCGATTTACGGCTTCTGATTTCCTCTTTGGTACTTTTTCTTTAATACCATTGTATTGTCTGTCCCTCGATTTACGGCTTCTGGTTACCTCTTTGGTACTTTATCTTTAATACCATTGTATTGTCTGTCCTTCGATTTACGGCTTCTGATTACCACTTTGGTACTTTTCTTTAATACCATTGTATTGTCTGTCCCTCGATTAACGGCTTCTGATTACCGCTTTGATACTTTTTCTTTAATACCATTGTATTGTCTGTCCCTCTATTTACGGCTTCTGATCACCTCTTTGGTACTTTTTCCTTAATACCATTGTATTATCTGTCCCTCAATTTACGGCTTCTGATTACCTCTTTAGTACTTTTTCTTTAATACCATTTTATTGTCTGTCCCTCGATTTACAGCTTCTGATTACCTCTTTGGTACTTTTTCTTTGATATAATTGTATTGTCAGTCCCTCGATTTACAACTTCTGATTACCTCTTTGGTACTTTATCTTTAATACCATTGTATTGTCTGTCCCTCTATTTACGGCTTCCGATTACCTCTTTGGTACTTTTTCTTTAATACCATTGTATTGTCTGTCCCTCTATTTACGGCTTCTGATTACCTCTTTGATACTTTTTCTTTAATACCATTGTATTGTCTGTCCCTCGATTTACGGCTTCTGATTACCTCTTTGGTACTTTTTCGTTAATACCATTGTATTGTCTGTCCCTCGATTTACGGCTTCTGATTACCTCTTTGGTACTTTTTCTTTTATACCATTGTATATTCTGTCCCTCGATTTACGACTTCTGATTACCTCTTTGGTACTTTTTCTTTAATACCATTGTATTGTCTGTCCCTTGATTTACGGCTTCTGATTACCTCTTTGGTACTTTTTCTTTAATAACATTGTATTGTCTGTCTCTCGATTTACGGCTTCTGATTACCTCTTCGATACTTTTTCTTTAATACCATTGTATTGTCTGTCCCTCGATTTACGGCTTCTGATTACCTCTTTGGTACTTTTTCTTTAATACCATTGTATTGTCTGTCCCTTGATATACGGCTTCTGATTACCTCTTTGATACTTTTTCTTTAATACCATTGTATTGTCTGTCCCTCGATTTACGACTTCTGATTACCTCTTTGGTACTTTTTCTTTTATACCATTGTATATTCTGTCCCTCGATTTACGACTTCTGATTACCTCTTTGGTACTTTTTCTTTAATACCATTGTATTGTCTGTCCCTTGATTTACGGCTTCTGATTACCTGTTTGATACTTTTTCTTTAATACCATTGTATTGTCTGTCCCTCGATTTACGGCTTCTGGTTACCTCTTTGGTACTTTATCTTTAATACCATTGTATTGTCTGTCCTTCGATTTACGGCTTCTGATTACCACTTTGGTACTTTTCTTTAATACCATTGTATTGTCTGTCCCTCGATTAACGGCTTCTGATTACCGCTTTGATACTTTTTCTTTAATACCATTGTATTGTCTGTCCCTCTATTTACGGCTTCTGATCACCTCTTTGGTACTTTTTCCTTAATACCATTGTATTATCTGTCCCTCAATTTACGGCTTCTGATTACCTCTTTAGTACTTTTTCTTTAATACCATTTTATTGTCTGTCCCTCGATTTACAGCTTCTGATTACCTCTTTGGTACTTTTTCTTTGATATAATTGTATTGTCAGTCCCTCGATTTACAACTTCTGATTACCTCTTTGGTACTTTATCTTTAATACCATTGTATTGTCTGTCCCTCTATTTACGGCTTCCGATTACCTCTTTGGTACTTTTTCTTTAATACCATTGTATTGTCTGTCCCTCTATATACGGCTTCTGATTACCTCTTTGATACTTTTTCTTTAATACCATTGTATTGTCTGTCCCTCGATTTACGGCTTCTGATTACCTCTTTGGTACTTTTTCGTTAATACCATTGTATTGTCTGTCCCTCGATTTACGGCTTCTGATTACCTCTTTGGTACTTTTTCTTTTATACCATTGTATATTCTGTCCCTCGATTTACGACTTCTGATTACCTCTTTGGTACTTTTTCTTTAATACCATTGTATTGTCTGTCCCTTGATTTACGGCTTCTGATTACCTCTTTGGTACTTTTTCTTTAATAACATTGTATTGTCTGTCTCTCGATTTACGGCTTCTGATTACCTCTTCGATACTTTTTCTTTAATACCATTGTATTGTCTGTCCCTCGATTTACGGCTTCTGATTACCTCTTTGGTACTTTTTCTTTAATACCATTGTATTGTCTGTCCCTTGATTTACGGCTTTTGATTACCTCTTTGATACTTTTTCTTTAATACCATTGTATTGTCTGTCCCTCGATTTACGACTTCTGATTACCTCTTTGGTACTTTTTCTTTTATACCATTGTATATTCTGTCCCTCGATTTACGACTTCTGATTACCTCTTTGGTACTTTTTCTTTAATACCATTGTATTGTCTGTCCCTTGATTTACGGCTTCTGATTACCTCTTTGATACTTTTTCTTTAATACCATTGTATTGTCTGTCCCTCGATTTACGGCTTCTGATTACCTCTTTGGTACTTTTTCTTTAATACCATTGTATTGTCTGTCCCTCGATTTACGGCTTCTGATTACCTCTTTGGTACTTTTTCTTTTATACCATTGGATTGTCTGTCCCTCGATTTACGGCTTCTGATTACTTCTTTGGTACTTTTTCTTTAATGCCATTGTATTTTCTCTCCCTTGATTTACGACTTCTGATTACCTCTTTGGTACTTTTTCTTTTACACCATTGCATTATCTGTCCCTCGATTTACGCTTCTGATTACCTCTTTGATACTTTTTCTTTAATACCATTGTATTGTCTGTCCCTCGATTTACGGCTTCTGATCACCTGTTTGGTACTTTTTCCTTAATACCATTGTATTGTCTGTCCCTCGATTTACAGCTTCTGATTACCTCTTTGGTACTTTTTCTTTAATACCATTGTATTGTCTGTCCCTCGATTTACGGCTTCTGATTACCTCTTTGGTACTTTTTCTTTAATACCATTGTATTGTCTGTCCCTCGATTTACGGCTTCTGATTACCTCTTTGATACTTTTTCTTTAATACCATTGTATTGTCTGTCCCTCGATTTACGGCTTCTGATTACCTCTTTGGTACTTTTTCTTTTATACCATTGTATTGTCTGTCCCTCGATTTACGGCTTCTGATTACTTCTTTGGTACTTTTTCTTTAATGCCATTGTATTTTCTCTCCCTTGATTTACAACTTCTGATTACCTCTTTGGTACTTTTTCTTTTACACCATTGCATTATCTGTCCCTCGATTTACGCTTCTGATTACCTCTTTGATACTTTTCTTTAATACCATTGTATTGTCTGTCCCTCGATTTACGGCTTCTGATCACCTCTTTGGTACTTTTCCCTTAATACCATTGTATTGTCTGTCCCTCGATTTACGGCTTCTGATCACCTCTTTGGTACTTTTTCCTTAATACCATTGTATTGTCTGTCCCTCGATTTACGGCTTCTGATTACCTCTTTGGTACTTTTTCGTTAATAGCATTGTATTGTCTGTCCCTCGATTTACGGCTTCTGATTACCTCTTTGGTACTTTTTCTTTAATACCATTGTATTTTCTATCACTTGATTTACGGCTTCTGATTACCTCTTTGGTACTTTTTCTTTAATACCATTGTATTATCTGTCCCTCGATGTACGGCTTCTGATTACTTCTCTGGTACCTTTTCGTTAATACCATTGTATTGTCTGTCTCTCGATTTACGGCTTCTCATTACCTCTTTGGTACTTTTTCTTTGATACCATTGTATTGTCTGTCCCTCGATTTACGGCTTCTGATTACCTCTTTGGTACTTTTTCTTTAATACCATTTTATTGTCTGTCCCTCGATTTACGGCTTCTGATTTCCTCTTTGGTACTTTTTCTTTAATACCATTGTATTGTCTGTCCATCGATTTACGGCTTCTGGTTACCTCTTTGGTACTTTATCTTTAATACCATTGTATTGTCTGTCCTTCGATTTACGGCTTCTGATTACCACTTTGGTACTTTTCTTTAATACCATTGTATTGTCTGTCCCTCGATTAACGGCTTCTGATTACCGCTTTGATACTTTTTCTTTAATACCATTGTATTGTCTGTCCCTCTATTTACGGCTTCTGATCACCTCTTTGGTACTTTTTCCTTAATACCATTGTATTATCTGTCCCTCAATTTACGGCTTCTGATTACCTCTTTAGTACTTTTTCTTTAATACCATTTTATTGTCTGTCCCTCGATTTACAGCTTCTGATTACCTCTTTGGTACTTTTTCTTTGATATAATTGTATTGTCAGTCCCTCGATTTACAACTTCTGATTACCTCTTTGGTACTTTATCTTTAATACCATTGTATTGTCTGTCCCTCGATTTACGGCTTCCGATTACCTCTTTGGTACTTTTTCTTTTATACCATTGTATTGTCTGTCCCTCTATTTACGGCTTCTGATTACCTCTTTGATACTTTTTCTTTAATACCATTGTATTGTCTGTCCCTCGATTTACGGCTTCTGATTACCTCTTTGGTACTTTTTCTTTTATACCATTGTATATTCTGTCCCTCGATTTACGACTTCTGATTACCTCTTTGGTACTTTTTCTTTAATACCATTGTATTGTCTGTCCCTTGATTTACGGCTTCTGATTACCTCTTTGGTACTTTTTCTTTAATAACATTGTATTGTCTGTCTCTCGATTTACGGCTTCTGATTACCTCTTCGATACTTTTTCTTTAATACCATTGTATTGTCTGTCCCTCGATTTACGGCTTCTGATTACCTCTTTGGTACTTTTTCTTTTATACCATTGTATATTCTGTCCCTCGATTTACGACTTCTGATTACCTCTTTGGTACTTTTTCTTTAATACCATTGTATTGTCTGTCCCTTGATTTACGGCTTCTGATTACCTCTTTGGTACTTTTTCTTTAATAACATTGTATTGTCTGTCTCTCGATTTACGGCTTCTGATTACCTCTTCGATACTTTTTCTTTAATACCATTGTATTGTCTGTCCCTCGATTTACGGCTTCTGATTACCTCTTTGGTACTTTTTCTTTAATACCATTGTATTGTCTGTCCCTTGATTTACGGCTTCTGATTACCTCTTTGATACTTTTTCTTTAATACCATTGTATTGTCTGTCCCTCGATTTACGACTTCTGATTACCTCTTTGGTACTTTTTCTTTTATACCATTGTATATTCTGTCCCTCGATTTACGACTTCTGATTACCTCTTTGGTACTTTTTCTTTAATACCATTGTATTGTCTGTCCCTTGATTTACGGCTTCTGATTACCTCTTTGATACTTTTTCTTTAATACCATTGTATTGTCTGTCCCTCGATTTACGGCTTCTGATTACCTCTTTGGTACTTTTTCTTTAATACCATTGTATTGTCTGTCCCTCGATTTACGGCTTCTGATTACCTCTTTGGTACTTTTTCTTTTATACCATTGGATTGTCTGTCCCTCGATTTACGGCTTCTGATTACTTCTTTGGTTCTTTTTCTTTAATGCCATTGTATTTTCTCTCCCTTGATTTACGACTTCTGATTACCTCTTTGGTACTTTTTCTTTTACACCATTGCATTATCTGTCCCTCGATTTACGCTTCTGATTACCTCTTTGATACTTTTTCTTTAATACCATTGTATTGTCTGTCCCTCGATTTACGGCTTCTGATCACCTGTTTGGTACTTTTTCCTTAATACCATTGTATTGTCTGTCCCTCGATTTACAGCTTCTGATTACCTCTTTGGTACTTTTTCCTTAATACCATTGTATTGTCTGTCCCTCGATTTACGGCTTCTGATTACCTCTTTGGTACTTTTTCTTTAATACCATTGTATTGTCTGTCCCTCGATGTACGCTTCTGATTACTTCTCTGGTACCTTTTCGTTAATACCATTGTATTGTCTGTCTCTCGATTTACGGCTTCTCATTGCCTCTTTGGTACTTTATCTTTAATACCATTGTATTGTCTGTCCTTCGATTTACGGCTTCTGATTACCACTTTGGTACTTTTCTTTAATACCATTGTATTGTCTGTCCCTCTATTTACGGCTTCTGATCACCTCTTTGGTACTTTTTCCTTAATACCATTGTATTATCTGTCCCTCGATTTACGGCTTCTGATTACCTCTTTGGTACTTTTTCTTTAATACATTTTATTGTCTGTCCCTCGATTTACAACTTCTGATTACCTCTTTGGTACTTTTTCTTTGATATCATTGTATTGTCAGTCCCTCGATTTACAACTTCTGATTACCTCTTTGGTACTTTATCTTTAATACCATTGTATTGTCTGTCCCTCGATTTACGGCTTCTGATTACCTCTTTGGTACTTTTTCTTTTATACCATTGGATTGTCTGTCCCTCGATTTACGGCTTCTGATTACTTCTTTGGTACTTTTTCTTTAATGCCATTGTATTTTCTCTCCCTTGATTTACGACTTCTGATTACCTCTTTGGTACTTTTTCTTTTACACCATTGCATTATCTGTCCCTCGATTTACGCTTCTGATTACCTCTTTGATACTTTTTCTTTAATACCATTGTATTGTCTGTCCCTCGATTTACGGCTTCTGATCACCTGTTTGGTACTTTTTCCTTAATACCATTGTATTGTCTGTCCCTCGATTTACAGCTTCTGATTACCTCTTTGGTACTTTTTCCTTAATACCATTGTATTGTCTGTCCCTCGATTTACGGCTTCTGATTACCTCTTTGGTACTTTTTCTTTAATACCATTGTATTGTCTGTCCCTCGATGTACGCTTCTGATTACTTCTCTGGTACCTTTTCGTTAATACCATTGTATTGTCTGTCTCTCGATTTACGGCTTCTCATTGCCTCTTTGGTACTTTATCTTTAATACCATTGTATTGTCTGTCCTTCGATTTACGGCTTCTGATTACCACTTTGGTACTTTTCTTTAATACCATTGTATTGTCTGTCCCTCTATTTACGGCTTCTGATCACCTCTTTGGTACTTTTTCCTTAATACCATTGTATTATCTGTCCCTCGATTTACGACTTCTGATTACCTCTTTGGTACTTTTTCTTTAATACATTTTATTGTCTGTCCCTCGATTTACAACTTCTGATTACCTCTTTGGTACTTTTTCTTTGATATCATTGTATTGTCAGTCCCTCGATTTACAACTTCTGATTACCTCTTTGGTACTTTATCTTTAATACCATTGTATTGTCTGTCCCTCGATTTACGGCTTCTGATTACCTCTTTGGTACTTTTTCTTTAATACCATTGTATTGTCTGTCCCGCTATTTACGGCTTCTGATTACCTCTTTGATACTTTTTCTTTAATACCATTGTATTGTCTGTCCCTCGATTTACGCTTCTGATTACCTCTTTGGTACTTTTTCTTTAATAACATTGTATTGTCTGTCTCTCGATTTACGGCTTCTGATTACCTCTTCGATACTTTTTCTTTAATACCATTGTATTATCTGTCCCTCGATTTACGGCTTCTGATTACCTCTTTGGTACTTTTTCTTTTATACCATTGTATATTCTGTCCCTCGATTTACGACTTCTGATTACCTCTTTGGTACTTTTTCTTTAATACCATTGTATTGTCTGTCCATTGATTTACGGCTTCTGATTACCTCTTTGATACTTTTTCTTTAATACCATTGTATTGTCTGTCCCTCGATTTACGACTTCTGATTACCTCTTTGGTACTTTTTCTTTTATACCATTGTATATTCTGTCCCTCGATTTACGACTTCTGATTACCTCTTTGGTACTTTTTCTTTAATACCATTGTATTGTCTGTCCCTTGATTTACGGCTTCTGATTACCTCTTTGATACTTTTTCTTTAATACCATTGTATTGTCTGTCCCTCGATTTACAGCTTCTGATTACCTCTTTGGTACTTTTTCTTTAATACCATTGTATTGTCTGTCCCTCGATTTACGGCTTCTGATTACCTCTTTGGTACTTTTTCTTTTATACCATTGGATTGTCTGTCCCTCGATTTACGGCTTCTGATTACTTCTTTGGTACTTTTTCTTTAATGCCATTGTATTTTCTCTCCCTTGATTTACGACTTCTGATTACCTCTTTGGTACTTTTTCTTTTACACCATTGCATTATCTGTTCCTCGATTTACGGCTTCTGATTACCTCTTTGGTACTTTTTCCTTAATACCATTGTATTGTCTGTCCCTCGATTTACGGCTTCTGATTACCTCTTTGGTACTTTTTCCTTAATACCATTGTATTGTCTGTCCCTCGATTTACGGCTTCTGATTACGTCTTTGGTACTTTTTCTTTAATACCATTGTATTGTCTGTCACTTGATTTACGGCTTCTGATTACCTCTTTGGTACTTTTTCTTTAATACCATTGTATTATCTGTCCCTCGATGTACGGCTTCTGATTACTTCTCTGGTACCTTTTTGTTAATACCATTGTATTGTCTGTCTCTCGATTTACGGCTTCTCATTACCTCTTTGGTACTTTATCTTTAATACCATTGTATTGTCTGTCCTTCGATTTACGGCTTCTGATTACCACTTTGGTACTTTTCTTTAATACCATTGTATTGTCTGTCCCTCGATTTACGGCTTCTGATCACCTCTTTGGTACTTTTTCCTTAATACCATTGTATTATCTGTCCCTCGATTTACGGCTTCTGATTACCTTTTTGGTACTTTTTCTTTAATACATTTTATTGTCTGTCCCTCGATTTACAGCTTCTGATTACCTCTTTGGTACTTTTTCTTTGATATCATTGTATTGTCAGTCCCTCGATTTACAATTTCTGATTACCTCTTTGGTACTTTATCTTTAATACCATTGCATTGTTTTTTCCTCGATTTACGGCTTCTGATTACCTCTTTGGTACTTTTTCTTTAATACCATTGTATTGTCTGTCCCTCGATTTACGGCTTCTGATTACCTCTTTGGTACTTTTTCCTTAATACCATTGTATTGTCTGTCCCTCGATTTACGGCTTCTGATTACCTCTTTGGTACTTTTTCTTTTATACCATTGTATATTCTGTCCCTCGATTTACGACTTCTGATTACCTTTTTGGTACTTTTCTTTAATACCATTGTATTGTCTGTCCCTTGATTTACGGCTTCTGATTACCTCTTTGGTACTTTTCTTTAATAACATTGTATTGTCTGTCTCTCGATTTACGGCTTCTGATTACCTCTTCGATACTTTTTCTTTAATACCATTGTATTGTCTGTCCCTCGATTTACGGCTTCTGATTACCTCTTTGGTACTTTTTCTTTTATACCATTGTATATTCTGTCCCTCGATGTACGACTTCTGATTACCTCTTTGGTACTTTTTCTTTAATACCATTGTATTGTCTGTCCCTTGATTTACGGCTTCTGATTACCTCTTTGATACTTTTTCTTTAATACCATTGTATTGTCTGTCCCTCGATTTACGGCTTCTGATTACCTCTTTGGTACTTTTTCTTTTATACCATTGTATATTCTGTCCCTCGATTTACGACTTCTGATTACCTCTTTGGTACTTTTTCTTTAATACCATTGTATTGGCTGTCCCTTGATTTACGGCTTCTGATTACCTCTTTGATACTTTTTCTTTAATACCATTGTATTGTCTGTATCTCGATTTACGGCTTCTGATTACCTCTTTGGTACTTTTTCTTTAATACCATTGTATTTTCTGTCCCTCGATTTACGGCTTCTGATTACCTCTTTGGTACTTTTTCTTTAATACCATTGTATTGTCTGTCCCTCGATTTACGGCTTCTGATTACCTCTTTGGTACTTTTTCTTTTATACCATTGTATTGTCTGTTCCTCGATTTACGGCTTCTGATTATTTCTTTGGTACTTTTTCTTTAATGCCATTGTATTTTCTCTCCCTTGATTTACGACTTCTGATTACCTCTTTGGTACTTTTTCTTTTACACCATTGCATTATCTGTCCCTCGATTTACGCTTCTGATTACCTCTTTGATACTTTTTCTTTAATACCATTGTATTGTCTGTCCCTCGATTTACGGCTTCTGATCACCTCTTTGGTACTTTTTCCTTAATACCATTGTATTGTCTGTCCCTCGATTTACGGCTTCTGATTACCTCTCTGGTACTTTTTCTTTAATACCATTGTAATGTCTGTCCCTCGATTTACGGCTTCTGATTACCTATTTGATACTTTTTCTTTAATACCATTGTATTGTCTGTCCCTCGATTTACGGCTTCTGATTACCTCTTTGGTACTTTTTCGTTAATACCATTGTATTGTCTGTCCCTCGATTTACGGCTTCTGATTACCTCTTTGGTACTTTTTCTTTAATACCATTGTATTGTCTGTCACTTGATTTACGGCTTCTGATTACCTCTTTGGTACTTTTTCTTTAATACCATTGTATTATCTGTCCCTCGATGTACGGCTTCTGATTACTTCTCTGGTACCTTTTCGTTAATACCATTGTATTGTCTGTCTCTCGATTTACGGCTTCTCATTACCTCTTTGGTACTTTTTCTTTGATACCATTGTATTGTCTGTCCCTCGATTTACGGCTTCTGATTACCTCTTTGGTACTTTTTCTTTAATACCATTTTATTGTCTGTCCCTCGATTTACGGCTTCTGATTTCCTTTTTGGTACTTTTTCTTTAATACCATTGTATTGTCTGTCCCTCGATTTACGGCTTCTGGTTACCTCTTTGGTACTTTATCTTTAATACCATTGTATTGTCTGTCCTTCGATTTACGGCTTCTGATTACCACTTTGGTACTTTTCTTTAATACCATTGTATTGTCTGTCCCTCGATTAACGGCTTCTGATTACCTCTTTGATACTTTTTCTTTAATACCATTGTATTGTCTGTCCCTCTATTTACGGCTTCTGATCACCTCTTTGGTACTTTTTCCTTAATACCATTGTATTATCTGTCCCTCGATTTACGGCTTCTGATTACCTCTTTGGTACTTTCTCTTTAATACATTTTATTGTCTGTCCCTCGATTTACAGCTTCTGATTACCTCTTTGGTACTTTTTCTTTGATATAATTGTATTGTCAGTCCCTCGATTTACAACTTCTGATTACCCCTTTGGTACTTTATCTTTAATACCATTGTATTGTCTGTCCCTCGATTTACGGCTTCTGATTACCTCTTTGGTACTTTTTCTTTAATACCATTGTATTGTCTGTCCCTCTATTTACGGCTTCTGATTACCTCTTTGATACTTTTTCTTTAATACCATTGTATTGTCTGTCCCTCGATTTACGGCTTCTGATTACCTCTTTGGTACTTTTTCCTTAATACCATTGTATTGTCTGTCCCTCGATTTACGGCTTCTGATTACCTCTTTGGTACTTTTTCTTTTATACCATTGTATATTCTGTCCCTCGATTTACGACTTCTGATTACCTCTTTGGTACTTTTTCTTTAATACCGTTGTATTGTCTGTCCCTTGATTTACGGCTTCTGATTACCTCTTTGGTACTTTTTCTTTTATACCATTGTATATTCTGTCCCTCGATTTACGACTTCTGATTACCTCTTTGGTACTTTTTCTTTAATACCATTGTATTGTCTGTCCCTTGATTTACGGCTTCTGATTACCTCTTTGATACTTTTCTTTAATACCATTGTATTGTCTGTCCCTCGATTTACGGCTCTGATTACCTCTTTGGTACTTTTCTTTTATACCATTGTATATTCTGTCCCTCGATTTACGACTTCTGATTACCTCTTTGGTACTTTTTCTTTAATACCATTGTATTTTCTCTCCCTTGATTTACGACTTCTGATTACCTCTTTGGTACTTTTTCTTTTACACCATTGTATTATCTTTCCCTCGATTTACGCTTCTGATTACCTCTTTGATACTTTTTCTTTAATACCATTGTATTGTCTGTCCCTCGATTTACGGCTTCTGATTACCTCTTTGGTACTTTTTCTTTTATACCATTGTATATTCTGTCCCTCGATTTACGACTTCTGATTACCTCTTTGGTACTTTTTCTTTAATACCATTGTATTGGCTGTCCCTTGATTTACGGCTTCTGATTACCTCTTTGATACTTTTTCTTTAATACCATTGTATTGTCTGTATCTCGATTTACGGCTTCTGATTACCTCTTTGGTACTTTTTCTTTAATACCATTGTATTTTCTGTCCCTCGATTTACGGCTTCTGATTACCTCTTTGGTACTTTTTCTTTAATACCATTGTATTGTCTGTCCCTCGATTTACGGCTTCTGATTACCTCTTTGGTACTTTTTCTTTTATACCATTGTATTGTCTGTTCCTCGATTTACGGCTTCTGATTATTTCTTTGGTACTTTTTCTTTAATGCCATTGTATTTTCTCTCCCTTGATTTACGACTTCTGATTACCTCTTTGGTACTTTTTCTTTTACACCATTGCATTATCTGTCCCTCGATTTACGCTTCTGATTACCTCTTTGATACTTTTTCTTTAATACCATTGTATTGTCTGTCCCTCGATTTACGGCTTCTGATTACCTCTTTGGTACTTTTTCTTTTACACCATTGCATTATCTGTCCCTCGATTTACGCTTCTGATTACCTCTTTGATACTTTATCTTTAATACCATTGTATTGTCTGTCCCTCGATTTACGGCTTCTGATTACCTCTTTGGTACTTTTTCTTTAATACCATTGTATTGTCTGTCCCTCTATTTACGGCTTCTGATTACCTCTTTGATACTTTTTCTTTAATACCATTGTATTGTCTGTCCCTCGATTTACGGCTTCTGATTACCTCTTTGGTACTTTTTCCTTAATACCATTGTATTGTCTGTCCCTCGATTTACGGCTTCTGATTACCTCTTTGGTACTTTTTCTTTTATACCATTGTATATTCTGTCCCTCGATTTACGACTTCTGATTACCTCTTTGGTACTTTTTCTTTAATACCGTTGTATTGTCTGTCCCTTGATTTACGGCTTCTGATTACCTCTTTGGTACTTTTTCTTTTATACCATTGTATATTCTGTCCCTCGATTTACGACTTCTGATTACCTCTTTGGTACTTTTTCTTTAATACCATTGTATTGTCTGTCCCTTGATTTACGGCTTCTGATTACCTCTTTGATACTTTTGTTTAATACCATTGTATTGTCTGTCCCTCGATTTACGGCTCTGATTACCTCTTTGGTACTTTTCTTTTATACCATTGTATATTCTGTCCCTCGATTTACGACTTCTGATTACCTCTTTGGTACTTTTTCTTTAATACCATTGTATTTTCTCTCTCTTGATTTACGACTTCTGATTACCTCTTTGGTACTTTTTCTTTTACACCATTGTATTATCTTTCCCTCGATTTACGCTTCTGATTACCTCTTTGATACTTTTTCTTTAATACCATTGTATTGTCTGTCCCTCGATTTACGGCTTCTGATTACCTCTTTGGTACTTTTTCTTTTATACCATTGTATATTCTGTCCCTCGATTTACGACTTCTGATTACCTCTTTGGTACTTTTTCTTTAATACCGTTGTATTGTCTGTCCCTTGATTTACGGCTTCTGATTACCTCTTTGGTACTTTTTCTTTTATACCATTGTATATTCTGTCCCTCGATTTACGACTTCTGATTACCTCTTTGGTACTTTTTCTTTAATACCATTGTATTGTCTGTCCCTTGATTTACGGCTTCTGATTACCTCTTTGATACTTTTCTTTAATACCATTGTATTGGCTGTCCCTTGATTTACGGCTTCTGATTACCTCTTTGATACTTTTTCTTTAATACCATTGTATTGTCTGTATCTCGATTTACGGCTTCTGATTACCTCTTTGGTACTTTTTCTTTAATACCATTGTATTTTCTGTCCCTCGATTTACGGCTTCTGATTACCTCTTTGGTACTTTTTCTTTAATACCATTGTATTGTCTGTCCCTCGATTTACGGCTTCTGATTACCTCTTTGGTACTTTTTCTTTTATACCATTGTATTGTCTGTTCCTCGATTTACGGCTTCTGATTATTTCTTTGGTACTTTTTCTTTAATGCCATTGTATTTTCTCTCCCTTGATTTACGACTTCTGATTACCTCTTTGGTACTTTTTCTTTTACACCATTGCATTATCTGTCCCTCGATTTACGCTTATGATTACCTCTTTGATACTTTTTCTTTAATACCATTGTATTGTCTGTCCCTCGATTTACGGCTTCTGATCACCTCTTTGGTACTTTTTCCTTAATACCATTGTATTGTCTGTCCCTCGATTTACGGCTTCTGATTACCTCTCTGGTACTTTTTCTTTAATACCATTGTAATGTCTGTCCCTCGATTTACGGATTCTGATTACCTATTTGATACTTTTTCTTTAATACCATTGTATTGTCTGTCCCTCGATTTACGGCTTCTGATTACCTCTTTGGTACTTTTTCGTTAATACCATTGTATTGTCTGTCCCTCGATTTACGGCTTCTCATTACCTCTTTGGTACTTTTTCTTTGATACCATTGTATTGTCTGTCCCTCGATTTACGGCTTCTGATTACCTCTTTGGTACTTTTTCTTTAATACCATTTTATTGTCTGTCCCTCGATTTACGGCTTCTGATTTCCTTTTTGGTACTTTTTCTTTAATACCATTGTATTGTCTGTCCCTCGATTTACGGCTTCTGGTTACCTCTTTGGTACTTTATCTTTAATACCATTGTATTGTCTGTCCTTCGATTTACGGCTTCTGATTACCACTTTGGTACTTTTCTTTAATACCATTGTATTGTCTGTCCCTCGATTAACGGCTTCTGATTACCTCTTTGATACTTTTTCTTTAATACCATTGTATTGTCTGTCCCTCTATTTACGGCTTCTGATCACCTCTTTGGTACTTTTTCCTTAATACCATTGTATTATCTGTCCCTCGATTTACGGCTTCTGATTACCTCTTTGGTACTTTCTCTTTAATACATTTTATTGTCTGTCCCTCGATTTACAGCTTCTGATTACCTCTTTGGTACTTTTTCTTTGATATAATTGTATTGTCAGTCCCTCGATTTACAACTTCTGATTACCCCTTTGGTACTTTATCTTTAATACCATTGTATTGTCTGTCCCTCGATTTACGGCTTCTGATTACCTCTTTGGTACTTTTTCTTTAATACCATTGTATTGTCTGTCCCTCTATTTACGGCTTCTGATTACCTCTTTGATACTTTTTCTTTAATACCATTGTATTGTCTGTCCCTCGATTTACGGCTTCTGATTACCTCTTTGGTACTTTTTCCTTAATACCATTGTATTGTCTGTCCCTCGATTTACGGCTTCTGATTACCTCTTTGGTACTTTTTCTTTTATACCATTGTATATTCTGTCCCTCGATTTACGACTTCTGATTACCTCTTTGGTACTTTTTCTTTAATACCGTTGTATTGTCTGTCCCTTGATTTACGGCTTCTGATTACCTCTTTGGTACTTTTTCTTTTATACCATTGTATATTCTGTCCCTCGATTTACGACTTCTGATTACCTCTTTGGTACTTTTTCTTTAATACCATTGCATTGTCTGTCCCTTGATTTACGGCTTCTGATTACCTCTTTGATACTTTTCTTTAATACCATTGTATTGTCTGTCCCTCGATTTACGGCTCTGATTACCTCTTTGGTACTTTTCTTTTATACCATTGTATATTCAGTCCCTCGATTTACGACTTCTGATTACCTCTTTGGTACTTTTTCTTTAATACCATTGTATTTTCTCTCCCTTGATTTACGACTTCTGATTACCTCTTTGGTACTTTTTCTTTTACACCATTGTATTATCTTTCCCTCGATTTACGCTTCTGATTACCTCTTTGATACCTTTTCTTTAATACCATTGTATTGTCTGTCCCTCGATTTACGGCTTCTGATCACCTCTTTGGTGCTTTTTCCTTAATACCATTGTATTGTCTGTCCCTCGATTTACGGCTTCTGATTACCTCTCTGGTACTTTTTCTTTAATACCATTGTAATGTCTGTCCCTCGATTTACGGATTCTGATTACCTATTTGATACTTTTTCTTTAATACCATTGTATTGTCTGTCCCTCGATTTACGGCTTCTGATTACCTCTTTGGTACTTTTTCCTTAATACCATTGTATTGTCTGTCACTTGATTTACGGCTTCTGATTACCTCTTTGGTACTTTTTCTTTAATACCATTGTATTGTCTGACCCTCGATTTACGGCTTCTGATTACATCTTTGGTACTTTTTCTTTAATACCATTGTATTTTCTGTCCCTCGATTTACGGCTTCTGATTACCTTTTTGGTACTTTTTCTTTAATACCATTGTATTGTCTGTTCCTCGATTTACGGCTTCTGATTATTTCTTTGGTACTTTTTCTTTAATGCCATTGTATTTTCTCTCCCTTGATTTACGACTTCTGATTACCTCTTTGGTACTTTTTCTTTTACACCATTGCATTATCTGTCCCTCGATTTACGCTTCTGATTACCTCTTTGATACTTTTTCTTTAATACCATTGTATTGTCTGTCCCTCGATTTACGGCTTCTGATTACCTCTTTGGTACTTTTTCTTTTACACCATTGCATTATCTGTCCCTCGATTTACGCTTCTGATTACCTCTTTGATACTTTATCTTTAATACCATTGTATTGTCTGTCCCTCGATTTACGGCTTCTGATTACCTCTTTGGTACTTTTTCTTTAATACCATTGTATTGTCTGTCCCTCTATTTACGGCTTCTGATTACCTCTTTGATACTTTTTCTTTAATACCATTGTATTGTCTGTCCCTCGATTTACGGCTTCTGATTACCTCTTTGGTACTTTTTCCTTAATACCATTGTATTGTCTGTCCCTCGATTTACGGCTTCTGATTACCTCTTTGGTACTTTTTCTTTTATACCATTGTATATTCTGTCCCTCGATTTACGACTTCTGATTACCTCTTTGGTACTTTTTCTTTAATACCGTTGTATTGTCTGTCCCTTGATTTACGGCTTCTGATTACCTCTTTGGTACTTTTTCTTTTATACCATTGTATATTCTGTCCCTCGATTTACGACTTCTGATTACCTCTTTGGTACTTTTTCTTTAATACCATTGTATTGTCTGTCCCTTGATTTACGGCTTCTGATTACCTCTTTGATACTTTTCTTTAATACCATTGTATTGTCTGTCCCTCGATTTACGGCTCTGATTACCTCTTTGGTACTTTTCTTTTATACCATTGTATATTCTGTCCCTCGATTTACGACTTCTGATTACCTCTTTGGTACTTTTTCTTTAATACCATTGTATTTTCTCTCCCTTGATTTACGACTTCTGATTACCTCTTTGGTACTTTTTCTTTTACACCATTGTATTATCTTTCCCTCGATTTACGCTTCTGATTACCTCTTTGATACTTTTTCTTTAATACCATTGTATTGTCTGTCCCTCGATTTACGGCTTCTGATTACCTCTTTGGTACTTTTTCTTTTATACCATTGTATATTCTGTCCCTCGATTTACGACTTCTGATTACCTCTTTGGTACTTTTTCTTTAATACCGTTGTATTGTCTGTCCCTTGATTTACGGCTTCTGATTACCTCTTTGGTACTTTTTCTTTTATACCATTGTATATTCTGTCCCTCGATTTACGACTTCTGATTACCTCTTTGGTACTTTTTCTTTAATACCATTGTATTGTCTGTCCCTTGATTTACGGCTTCTGATTACCTCTTTGATACTTTTCTTTAATACCATTGTATTGGCTGTCCCTTGATTTACGGCTTCTGATTACCTCTTTGATACTTTTTCTTTAATATCATTGTATTGTCTGTATCTCGATTTACGGCTTCTGATTACCTCTTTGGTACTTTTTCTTTAATACCATTGTATTTTCTGTCCCTCGATTTACGGCTTCTGATTACCTCTTTGGTACTTTTTCTTTAATACCATTGTATTGTCTGTCCCTCGATTTACGGCTTCTGATTACCTCTTTGGTACTTTTTCTTTTATACCATTGTATTGTCTGTTCCTCGATTTACGGCTTCTGATTATTTCTTTGGTACTTTTTCTTTAATGCCATTGTATTTTCTCTCCCTTGATTTACGACTTCTGATTACCTCTTTGGTACTTTTTCTTTTACACCATTGCATTATCTGTCCCTCGATTTACGCTTCTGATTACCTCTTTGATACTTTTTCTTTAATACCATTGTATTGTCTGTCCCTCGATTTACGGCTTCTGATCACCTCTTTGGTACTTTTTCCTTAATACCATTGTATTGTCTGTCCCTCGATTTACGGCTTCTGATTACCTCTCTGGTACTTTTTCTTTAATACCATTGTAATGTCTGTCCCTCGATTTACGGATTCTGATTACCTATTTGATACTTTTTCTTTAATACCATTGTATTGTCTGTCCCTCGATTTACGGCTTCTGATTACCTCTTTGGTACTTTTTCGTTAATACCATTGTATTGTCTGTCCCTCGATTTACGGCTTCTGATTACCTCTTTGGTACTTTTTCTTTAATACCATTGTATTGTCTGTCACTTGATTTACGGCTTCTGATTACCTCTTTGGTACTTTTTCTTTAATACCATTGTATTATCTGTCCCTCGATGTACGGCTTCTGATTACTTCTCTGGTACCTTTTCGTTAATACCATTGTATTGTCTGTCTCTCGATTTACGGCTTCTCATTACCTCTTTGGTACTTTTTCTTTGATACCATTGTATTGTCTGTCCCTCGATTTACGGCTTCTGATTACCTCTTTGGTACTTTTTCTTTAATACCATTTTATTGTCTGTCCCTCGATTTACGGCTTCTGATTTCCTTTTTGGTACTTTTTCTTTAATACCATTGTATTGTCTGTCCCTCGATTTACGGCTTCTGGTTACCTCTTTGGTACTTTATCTTTAATACCATTGTATTGTCTGTCCTTCGATTTACGGCTTCTGATTACCACTTTGGTACTTTTCTTTAATACCATTGTATTGTCTGTCCCTCGATTAACGGCTTCTGATTACCTCTTTGATACTTTTTCTTTAATACCATTGTATTGTCTGTCCCTCTATTTACGGCTTCTGATCACCTCTTTGGTACTTTTTCCTTAATACCATTGTATTATCTGTCCC
The DNA here is from genome assembly GCA_963680875.1 of Bathymodiolus brooksi. Classification (NCBI taxonomy): domain Eukaryota; kingdom Metazoa; phylum Mollusca; class Bivalvia; order Mytilida; family Modiolidae; genus Bathymodiolus; species Bathymodiolus brooksi. The sequence goes on from OY804582.1 coordinate 29,220,425, forward strand.
TCGATTTACGGCTTCTGATTACCTCTTTGGTACTTTCTCTTTAATACATTTTATTGTCTGTCCCTCGATTTACAGCTTCTGATTACCTCTTTGGTACTTTTTCTTTGATATAATTGTATTGTCAGTCCCTCGATTTACAACTTCTGATTACCCCTTTGGTACTTTATCTTTAATACCATTGTATTGTCTGTCCCTCGATTTACGGCTTCTGATTACCTCTTTGGTACTTTTTCTTTAATACCATTGTATTGTCTGTCCCTCTATTTACGGCTTCTGATTACCTCTTTGATACTTTTTCTTTAATACCATTGTATTGTCTGTCCCTCGATTTACGGCTTCTGATTACCTCTTTGGTACTTTTTCCTTAATACCATTGTATTGTCTGTCCCTCGATTTACGGCTTCTGATTACCTCTTTGGTACTTTTTCTTTTATACCATTGTATATTCTGTCCCTCGATTTACGACTTCTGATTACCTCTTTGGTACTTTTTCTTTAATACCGTTGTATTGTCTGTCCCTTGATTTACGGCTTCTGATTACCTCTTTGGTACTTTTTCTTTTATACCATTGTATATTCTGTCCCTCGATTTACGACTTCTGATTACCTCTTTGGTACTTTTTCTTTAATACCATTGCATTGTCTGTCCCTTGATTTACGGCTTCTGATTACCTCTTTGATACTTTTCTTTAATACCATTGTATTGTCTGTCCCTCGATTTACGGCTCTGATTACCTCTTTGGTACTTTTCTTTTATACCATTGTATATTCTGTCCCTCGATTTACGACTTCTGATTACCTCTTTGGTACTTTTTCTTTAATACCATTGTATTTTCTCTCCCTTGATTTACGACTTCTGATTACCTCTTTGGTACTTTTTCTTTTACACCATTGTATTATCTTTCCCTCGATTTACGCTTCTGATTACCTCTTTGATACCTTTTCTTTAATACCATTGTATTGTCTGTCCCTCGATTTACGGCTTCTGATCACCTCTTTGGTACTTTTTCCTTAATACCATTGTATTGTCTGTCCCTCGATTTACGGCTTCTGATTACCTCTCTGGTACTTTTTCTTTAATACCATTGTAATGTCTGTCCCTCGATTTACGGATTCTGATTACCTATTTGATACTTTTTCTTTAATACCATTGTATTGTCTGTCCCTCGATTTACGGCTTCTGATTACCTCTTTGGTACACTTTTTCCTTAATACCATTGTATTGTCTGTCTCTCGATTTACGGCTTCTGATTACCTCTTTGGTACTTTTTCTTTAATACCATTGTATTGTCTGTCACTTGATTTACGGCTTCTGATTACCTCTTTGGTACTTTTTCTTTAATACCATTGTATTGTCTGACCCTCGATTTACGGCTTCTGATTACATCTTTGGTACTTTTTCTTTAATACCATTGTATTTTCTGTCCCTCGATTTACGGCTTCTGATTACCTTTTTGGTACTTTTTCTTTAATACCATTGTATTGTCTGTCCCTCGATTTAAGGCTTCTGATTACCTCTTTGATACCATTGTATTGTCTGTCCCTCGATTTACGGCTTCTGATTACCTCTTTGGTACTTTTTCTTTAATTCCATTGCATTGTCTGTCCCTCGATTTACGGCTTCTCATTACCTCTTTGATACTTTTTCTTTGATACCATTGTATTGTCTGTCCCTTGATTTACGTCTTCTGATTACCTCTCTGGTACTTTTTATTTAATACCATTGTATTGTCTGTCCCTTGATTTACGCCTTCTGATTACCTCTTTGGTACTTTTTCTCTAATACCATTTTATTGTCTGTCCCTCGATTTACGACTTTTCATTACCTCTTTGATACTTTTTCTTTGATACCATTGTATTATCTGTCCCTCGATTTACGGCTTCTGATTACCTCTTTGATACTTTTTCTTTAATACCATTGTACTGTCTGTCCCTCGATTTACGGCTTCTGATTACCTCTTTGGTACTTTTTCCTTAATACCATTGTATTATCTGTCCTTCGATTTACTGCTGCTGATGACCTCTTTGGTACTTTTTCTTTAATGCCATTGTATTGTCTGTCCCTTGATTTACGGCTTCTGATTACCTCTTTGGTACTTTTTCTTTTATACCATTGTATTGTCTGTCCCTCGATTAACGGCTTCTGATTACTTCTTTGGTACTTTTTCTTTAATGCCATTGTATTTTCTCTCCCTTGATTTACGACTTCTGATTACCTCTTTGGTACTTTTTCTTTTACACCATTGCATTATCTGTCCCTAGATTTACGCTTCTGATTACCTCTTTGATACTTTTTCTTTAATACCATTGTATTGTCTGTCCCTCGATTTACGGCTTCTGATCACCTCTTTGGTACTTTTTCCTTAATACCATTGTATTGTCTGTCCCTCGATTTACGGCTTCTGATTACCTCTCTGGTACTTTTTCTTTAATACCATTGTAATGTCTGTCCCTCGATTTACGGATTCTGATTACCTATTTGATACTTTTTCTTTAATACCATTGCATTGTCTGTCCCTCGATTTACGGCTTCTGATTACCTCTTTGGTACTTTTTTCTTAATACCATTGTATTGTCTGTCCCTCGATTTACGGCTTCTGATTACCTCTTTGGTACTTTTTCTTTAATACCATTGTATTGTCTGTCACTTGATTTACGGCTTCTGATTACCTCTTTGGTACTTTTTCTTTAATACCATTGTATTGTCTGACCCTCGATTTACGGCTTCTGATTACATCTTTGGTACTTTTTCTTTAATACCATTGTATTTTCTGTCCCTCGATTTACGGCTTCTGATTACCTTTTTGGTACTTTTCCTTTAATACCATTGTATTGTCTGTCCCTCGATTTAAGGCTTCTGATTACCTCTTTGATACCATTGTATTGTCTGTCCCTCGATTTACGGCTTCTGATTACCTCTTTGGTACTTTTTCTTTAATTCCATTGCATTGTCTGTCTCTCGATTTACGGCTTCTCATTACCTCTTTGATACTTTTTCTTTGATACCATTGTATTGTCTGTCCCTTGATTTACGTCTTCTGATTACCTCTCTGGTACTTTTTCTTAAATACCATTGTATTGTCTGTCCCTTGATTTACGGCTTCTGATTACCTCTTTGGTACTTTTTCTCTAATACCATTTTATTGTCTGTCCCTCGATTTACGGCTTCTGATTACCTCTTTGGTACTTTTTCTTTTATACCATTGTATTGTCTGTCCCTCGATTTACGGCTTCTGATTACCTCTTTGATACTTTTTCTTTAATACCATTGTATTGTCTGTCCCTCGATTTACGGCTTCTGATTACATCTTTGGTACTTTTTCTTTAATTCCATTGCATTATCTGTCCTTCGATTTACTGCTGCTGATGACCTCTTTGGTACTTTTTCTTTAATGCCATTGTATTGTCTGTCCCTTGATTTACGGCTTCTGATTACCTCTTTGGTACTTTTTCGTTAATACCATTGTATTGTCTGTCCCTCAATTTACGGCTTCTGATTACCTCTTTGGTACTTTTTCCTTAATACCATTGTATTGTCTGTCCCTCAATTTACGGCTTCTGATTACCTCTTTGATACTTTTACTTTAATACCATTGTATTGTCTGTCCCTCGATTTACGACTTCTGATTACCTCTTTGGTACTTTTTCCTTAATACCATTGTATTGTCTGTCCCTCGATTTACGGCTTCTGATTACCTCTTTGGTACTTTTTCTTTAATACCATTGAATTGTCTGTCCCTCGATTTACGGCTTCTGATTACATCTTTGGTACCTTTTCTTTACTACCATTGTATTTTCTGTCCCTCGATTTACGGCTTCTGATTACCTTTTTGGTACTTTTTCTTTAATACCATTGTATTGTCTGTCCATCGATTTACGGCTTCTGATTACCTCTTTGATCCTTTTTCTTTGATACCATTGAATTGTCTGTCCCTCGATTTACGGCTTCTGATTACATCTTTGGTACTTTTTCTTTAATTCCATTGCATTGTCTGTCCCTCGATTTACGACTTTTCATTACCTCTTTGATACTTTTTCTTTGATACCATTGTATTGTCTGTACCTTGAATTACGGCTTCTGATTACCTCTCTGGTACTTTTTCTTTAATACCATTGTATTGTCTGTCCCTCGATTTACGGCTTCTGATTACCTCTTTGGTACTTTTTCCTTAATACCATTGTATTGTCTGTCCCTCGATTTACGGCTTCTGATTACCTCTTTGGTACTTTTTCTTTAATACCATTGTATTGTCTGTACCTTGATTTACGCTTCTGATTACCTCTTTGGTACTTTTTCTTTAATACCATTGTATTGTCTGTCCCTCGATTTACGGCTTCTGATTACATCTTTGGTACTTTTTCTTTAATTCCATTGCATTGTCTGTCCCTCGATTTACGACTTCTCATTACCTCTCTGATACTTTTTCTTTGATACCATTGTATTGTCTGTACCTTGATTTACGGCTTCTGATTACCTCTCTGGTACTTTTTCTTTAATACCATTGTATTGTCTGTCCCTCGATTTACGGCTTCTGATTACCTCTTTGGTACTTTTTCCTTAATACCATTGTATTGTCTGTCCCTCGATTTACGGCTTCTGATTACCTCTTTGGTACTTTTTCTTTAATACCATTGTATTGTCTGTCCCTTGATTTACGCTTCTGATTACCTCTTTGGTACTTTTTCTTTAATACCATTGTATTGTCTGTCCCTCGATTTACGGCTTCTGATTACATCTTTGGTACTTTTTCTTTAATACCATTGTATTTTCTGTCCCTCGATTTACGGCTTCTGACTACCTTTTTGGTACTTTTTCTTTAATACCATTGTATTGTCTGTCCCTCGATTTACGGCTTCTGATTACCTCTTTGGTACTTTTTCCTTAATACCATTGTATTATCTGTCCCTCGATTTACTGCTTCTGATGACCTCTTTGGTACTTTTTCTTTGATACCATTGTATTGTCTGTACCTTGATTTACGGCTTCTGATTACCTCTCTGGTACTTTTTCTTTAATACCATTGTATTGTCTGTCCCTCGATTTACGGCTTCTGATTACATCTTTGGTACTTTTTCCTTAATACCATTGTATTGTCTGTCCCTCGATTTACGGCTTCTGATTACCTCTTTGGTACTTTTTCTTTAATACCATTGTATTGTCTGTCCCTTGATTTACGCTTCTGATTACCTCTTTGGTACTTTTTCTTTAATACCATTGTATTGTCTGTCCCTCGATTTACAGCTTCTGATTACATCTTTGGTACTTTTTCTTTAATACCATTGCATTTTCTGTCCCTCGATTTACGGCTTCTGACTACCTTTTTGGTACTTTTTCTTTAATAACATTGTATTGTCTGTCCCTCGATTTACGGCTTCTGATTACCTATTTGATACCATTGTATTGTCTGTCCCTCGATTTACGGCTTCTGATTACCTCTTTGGTACTTTTTCTTTAATTCCATTGTATTGTCTGTCCCTCGATTTACGGCTTCTCATTACCTCTTTGGTACTTTTTCTTTGATACCATTGTATTGTCTGTCCCTTGATTTACGGCTTCTGATTACCTCTCTGGTACTTTTTCTTTAATACCATTGTATTGTCTGTCCCTTGATCTACGGCTTCTGATTACCTCTTTGGTACTTTTTCTCTAATACCATTTTATTGTCTGTCCCTCGATTTACGGCTTCTGATTACCTCTTTGGTACTTTTTCTTTTATACCATTGTATTATCTGTCCCTCGATTTCGGCTTCTGATTACCTCTTTGATACTTTTTCTTTAATACCATTGTATTGTCTGTCCCTCGATTTACGGCTTCTGATTACCTCTTTGGTACTTTTTCCTTAATACCATTGTATTATCTGTCCCTCGATTTACTGCTTCTGATGACCTCTTTGGTACTTTTTCTTTAATGCCATTGTATTGTCTGTCCCTTGATTTACGGCTTCTGATTACCTCTTTGGTACTTTTTCGTTAATACCATTGTATTGTCTGTCCCTCGATTTACGCTTCTGATTACCTCTTTGGTACTTTTTCTTTAATACCATTGTATTGTCTGTCCCTCGATTTACGGCTTCTGATTACCTCTTTGATACTTTTTCTTTAATACCATTGTATTGTCTGTCCCTCGATTTACGGCTTCTGATTACCTCTTTGGTACTTTTTCCTTAATACCATTGTATTGTCTGTCCCTCGATTTACGGCTTCTGATTACCTCTTTGGTACTTTTTCTTTAATACCATTGTATTGTCTGTCCCTCGATTTACGGCTTCTGATTACATCTTTGGTACTTTTTCTTTAATACCATTGTATTTTCTGTCCCTCGATTTACGGCTTCTGATTACCTTTTTGGTACTTTTTCTTTAATACCATTGTATTGTCTGTCCCTCGATTTACGGCTTCTGATTACCTCTTTGATACTTTTTCTTTGATACCATTGTATTGTCTGTCCCTCGATTTACGGCTTCTGATTACCTCTTTGGTACTTTTTCTTTAATTCCATTGCATTGTCTGTCCCTCGATTTACGACTTCTCATTACCTCTTTGATACTTTTTCTTTGATACCATTGTATTGTCTGTACCTTGATTTACGGCTTCTGATTACCTCTCTGGTACTTTTTCTTTAATACCATTGTATTGTCTGTCCCTTGATTTACGCTTCTGATTACCTCTTTGGTACTTTTTCTTTAATACCATTGTATTGTCTGTCCCTCGATTTACAGCTTCTGATTACATCTTTGGTACTTTTTCTTTAATACCATTGCATTTTCTGTCCCTCGATTTACGGCTTCTGACTACCTTTTTGGTACTTTTTCTTTAATAACATTGTATTGTCTGTCCCTCGATTTACGGCTTCTGATTACCTATTTGATACCATTGTATTGTCTGTCCCTCGATTTACGGCTTCTGATTACCTCTTTGGTACTTTTTCTTTAATTCCATTGTATTGTCTGTCCCTCGATTTACGGCTTCTCATTACCTCTTTGGTACTTTTTCTTTGATACCATTGTATTGTCTGTCCCTTGATTTACGGCTTCTGATTACCTCTCTGGTACTTTTTCTTTAATACCATTGTATTGTCTGTCCCTTGATCTACGGCTTCTGATTACCTCTTTGGTACTTTTTCTCTAATACCATTTTATTGTCTGTCCCTCGATTTACGGCTTCTGATTACCTCTTTGGTACTTTTTCTTTTATACCATTGTATTATCTGTCCCTCGATTTCGGCTTCTGATTACCTCTTTGATACTTTTTCTTTAATACCATTGTATTGTCTGTCCCTCGATTTACGGCTTCTGATTACCTCTTTGGTACTTTTTCCTTAATACCATTGTATTATCTGTCCCTCGATTTACTGCTTCTGATGACCTCTTTGGTACTTTTTCTTTAATGCCATTGTATTGTCTGTCCCTTGATTTACGGCTTCTGATTACCTCTTTGGTACTTTTTCGTTAATACCATTGTATTGTCTGTCCCTCGATTTACGCTTCTGATTACCTCTTTGGTACTTTTTCTTTAATACCATTGTATTGTCTGTCCCTCGATTTACGGCTTCTGATTACCTCTTTGATACTTTTTCTTTAATACCATTGTATTGTCTGTCCCTCGATTTACGGCTTCTGATTACCTCTTTGGTACTTTTTCCTTAATACCATTGTATTGTCTGTCCCTCGATTTACGGCTTCTGATTACCTCTTTGGTACTTTTTCTTTAATACCATTGTATTGTCTGTCCCTCGATTTACGGCTTCTGATTACATCTTTGGTACTTTTTCTTTAATACCATTGTATTTTCTGTCCCTCGATTTACGGCTTCTGATTACCTTTTTGGTACTTTTTCTTTAATACCATTGTATTGTCTGTCCCTCGATTTACGGCTTCTGATTACCTCTTTGATACTTTTTCTTTGATACCATTGTATTGTCTGTCCATCGATTTACGGCTTCTGATTACCTCTTTGGTACTTTTTCTTTAATTCCATTGCATTGTCTGTCCCTCGATTTACGACTTCTCATTACCTCTTTGATACTTTTTCTTTGATACCATTGTATTGTCTGTACCTTGATTTACGGCTTCTGATTACCTCTCTGGTACTTTTTCTTTAATACCATTGTATTGTCTGTCCCTTGATTTACGGCTTCTGATTACCTCTTTGGTACTTTTTCTTTAATATCATTTTATTGTCTGTCCCTCGCTTTACGGCTTCTGATTACCTCTTTGGTACTTTTTCTTTTATACCATTGTATTGTCTGTCCCTCGATTTACGGCTTCTGGTTACCTCTTTGGTACTTTATCTTTAATACCATTGTATTGTCTGTCTCTTGATTTACTGCTTCTGATTACCTCTTTGGTACTTTTTCCTTAATACCATTGTATTGTCTGTCCCTCGATTTACGGCTTCTGATTACCTCTTTGGTACTTTTTCTTTAATACCATTGTATATTCTGTCCCTCGATTTACGACTTCTGATTACCTCTTTGGTACTTTTTCTTTAATACCATTGTATTGTCTGTCCCTTGATTTACGCTTCTGATTACCTCTTTGGTACTTTTCTTTAATAACATTGTATTGTCTGTCCCTCGATTTACGCTTCTAATTACCTCTTTGATCCTTTTTCGTTAATACAATTGTATTATTTGTCTTTCGATTTACGGCTTCTGATTACATCTTTGGTACTTTTATTTAATACCATTGTATTGTCTGTCCCTCGATTTACGGCTTCTGATTACCTCTTTGGTACTTTTTCTTTTATACCATTGTATTATCTGTCCTTCGATTTACGGCTTCTGATTACCTCTTTGGTACTTTTCTTTAATACATTTTATTGTCTGTCCCTCGATTTACAGCTTCTGATTACCTCTTTGGTACTCTTTCTTTAAAACCATTTTATTGTCTGTCCCTCGATTTACTGCTTCTGATTACCTCTTTGGTACTTTTTCTTTAATACCATTGTATTGTCTGTTTCTCGATTTACGGCTTCTGATTACTTCTCTGGTACTTTTTCTTTAATACCATTGTATTGTCTGTCCCTCGATTTACGGCTTCTGATTACCTCTTTCATCCTTTTTCGTTAATACCAATGTATTATCTGTCCCTCGATGTACGGCTTCTGATTACTTCTCTGGTACTTTTTCTTTAATACCATTGTATTGTCTTTCTCTCGATTTACGGCTTCTCATTACCTCTTTAGTACTTTTTCTTTGATACCATTGTATTGTCTGTCCCTCGATTTACGGCTTCTGATTACTTCTTTGGTACTTTTTCTTTAATACCATTGTATTATCTGTCCCTCGATTAACGTTTCTGATTACCTCTTTGATAATTTTTCTTTAATACCATTGTATTTTCTGTCCCTCGATTTACGGCTTCTGATCACCTCTTTGGTACTTTTTCCTTAATACCATTGTATTGTCTGTCCCTCGATTTACAGCTTCTGATTACCTCTTTGGTACTTTTTCTTTAATACCATTGTATTATCTGTCCTTCGATTTACGGCTTCTGATTACCTCTTTGGTACTTTTTCTTTAATACATTTTATTGTGTGTGTCTCGATTTACGGCTTCTGATTACTTCTTTGGTACTTTTTCTTTAATACCATTGTATTGTCTGTCCCTCGATTTACGGCTTCTGATTACCTCTTTGGTACTTTTTCTTTAATACCATTGTATTGTCTGTACCTTGATTAACGCTTCTGATTACCTCTTTGGTACTTTTTCTTTAATACCATTGTATTGTCTGTCCCTCGATTTACGGCTTCTGATTACATCTTTGGTACTTTTTCTTTAATTCCATTGCATTGTCTGTCCCTCGATTTACGACTTCTCATTACCTCTCTGATACTTTTTCTTTGATACCATTGTATTGTCTGTACCTTGATTTACGGCTTCTGATTACCTCTCTGGTACTTTTTCTTTAATACCATTGTATTGTCTGTCCCTCGATTTACGGCTTCTGATTACCTCTTTGGTACTTTTTCCTTAATACCATTGTATTGTCTGTCCCTCGATTTACGGCTTCTGATTACCTCTTTGGTACTTTTTCTTTAATACCATTGTATTGTCTGTCCCTTGATTTACGCTTCTGATTACCTCTTTGGTACTTTTTCTTTAATACCATTGTATTGTCTGTCCCTCGATTTACAGCTTCTGATTACATCTTTGGTACTTTTTCTTTAATACCATTGCATTTTCTGTCCCTCGATTTACGGCTTCTGACTACCTTTTTGGTACTTTTTCTTTAATAACATTGTATTGTCTGTCCCTCGATTTACGGCTTCTGATTACCTATTTGATACCATTGTATTGTCTGTCCCTCGATTTACGGCTTCTGATTACCTCTTTGGTACTTTTTCTTTAATTCCATTGTATTGTCTGTCCCTCGATTTACGGCTTCTCATTACCTCTTTGGTACTTTTTCTTTGATACCATTGTATTGTCTGTCCCTTGATTTACGGCTTCTGATTACCTCTCTGGTACTTTTTCTTTAATACCATTGTATTGTCTGTCCCTTGATCTACGGCTTCTGATTACCTCTTTGGTACTTTTTCTCTAATACCATTTTATTGTCTGTCCCTCGATTTACGGCTTCTGATTACCTCTTTGGTACTTTTTCTTTTATACCATTGTATTATCTGTCCCTCGATTTCGGCTTCTGATTACCTCTTTGATACTTTTTCTTTAATACCATTGTATTGTCTGTCCCTCGATTTACGGCTTCTGATTACCTCTTTGGTACTTTTTCCTTAATACCATTGTATTATCTGTCCCTCGATTTACTGCTTCTGATGACCTCTTTGGTACTTTTTCTTTAATGCCATTGTATTGTCTGTCCCTTGATTTACGGCTTCTGATTACCTCTTTGGTACTTTTTCGTTAATACCATTGTATTGTCTGTCCCTCGATTTACGCTTCTGATTACCTCTTTGGTACTTTTTCTTTAATACCATTGTATTGTCTGTCCCTCGATTTACGGCTTCTGATTACCTCTTTGATACTTTTTCTTTAATACCATTGTATTGTCTGTCCCTCGATTTACGGCTTCTGATTACCTCTTTGGTACTTTTTCCTTAATACCATTGTATTGTCTGTCCCTCGATTTACGGCTTCTGATTACCTCTTTGGTACTTTTTCTTTAATACCATTGTATTGTCTGTCCCTCGATTTACGGCTTCTGATTACATCTTTGGTACTTTTTCTTTAATACCATTGTATTGTCTGTCCCTCGATTTACGGCTTCTGATTACATCTTTGGTACTTTTTCTTTAATTCCATTGCATTGTCTGTCCCTCGATTTACGACTTCTCATTACCTCTCTGATACTTTTTCTTTGATACCATTGTATTGTCTGTACCTTGATTTACGGCTTCTGATTACCTCTCTGGTACTTTTTCTTTAATACCATTGTATTGTCTGTCCCTCGATTTACGGCTTCTGATTACCTCTTTGGTACTTTTTCCTTAATACCATTGTATTGTCTGTCCCTCGATTTACGGCTTCTGATTACCTCTTTGGTACTTTTTCTTTAATACCATTGTATTGTCTGTCCCTTGATTTACGCTTCTGATTACCTCTTTGGTACTTTTTCTTTAATACCATTGTATTGTCTGTCCCTCGATTTACAGCTTCTGATTACATCTTTGGTACTTTTTCTTTAATACCATTGCATTTTCTGTCCCTCGATTTACGGCTTCTGACTACCTTTTTGGTACTTTTTCTTTAATAACATTGTATTGTCTGTCCCTCGATTTACGGCTTCTGATTACCTATTTGATACCATTGTATTGTCTGTCCCTCGATTTACGGCTTCTGATTACCTCTTTGGTACTTTTTCTTTAATTCCATTGTATTGTCTGTCCCTCGATTTACGGCTTCTCATTACCTCTTTGGTACTTTTTCTTTGATACCATTGTATTGTCTGTCCCTTGATTTACGGCTTCTGATTACCTCTCTGGTACTTTTTCTTTAATACCATTGTATTGTCTGTCCCTTGATCTACGGCTTCTGATTACCTCTTTGGTACTTTTTCTCTAATACCATTTTATTGTCTGTCCCTCGATTTACGGCTTCTGATTACCTCTTTGGTACTTTTTCTTTTATACCATTGTATTATCTGTCCCTCGATTTCGGCTTCTGATTACCTCTTTGATACTTTTTCTTTAATACCATTGTATTGTCTGTCCCTCGATTTACGGCTTCTGATTACCTCTTTGGTACTTTTTCCTTAATACCATTGTATTATCTGTCCCTCGATTTACTGCTTCTGATGACCTCTTTGGTACTTTTTCTTTAATGCCATTGTATTGTCTGTCCCTTGATTTACGGCTTCTGATTACCTCTTTGGTACTTTTTCGTTAATACCATTGTATTGTCTGTCCCTCGATTTACGCTTCTGATTACCTCTTTGGTACTTTTTCTTTAATACCATTGTATTGTCTGTCCCTCGATTTACGGCTTCTGATTACCTCTTTGATACTTTTTCTTTAATACCATTGTATTGTCTGTCCCTCGATTTACGGCTTCTGATTACCTCTTTGGTACTTTTTCCTTAATACCATTGTATTGTCTGTCCCTCGATTTACGGCTTCTGATTACCTCTTTGGTACTTTTTCTTTAATACCATTGTATTGTCTGTCCCTCGATTTACGGCTTCTGATTACATCTTTGGTACTTTTTCTTTAATACCATTGTATTTTCTGTCCCTCGATTTACGGCTTCTGATTACCTTTTTGGTACTTTTTCTTTAATACCATTGTATTGTCTGTCCCTCGATTTACGGCTTCTGATTACCTCTTTGATACTTTTTCTTTGATACCATTGTATTGTCTGTCCATCGATTTACGGCTTCTGATTACCTCTTTGGTACTTTTTCTTTAACTCCATTGCATTGTCTGTCCCTCGATTTACGACTTCTCATTACCTCTTTGATACTTTTTCTTTGATACCATTGTATTGTCTGTACCTTGATTTACGGCTTCTGATTACCTCTCTGGTACTTTTTCTTTAATACCATTGTATTGTCTGTCCCTTGATTTACGGCTTCTGATTACCTCTTTGGTACTTTTTCTTTAATATCATTTTATTGTCTGTCCCTCGCTTTACGGCTTCTGATTACCTCTTTGGTACTTTTTCTTTTATACCATTGTATTGTCTGTCCCTCGATTTACGGCTTCTGGTTACCTCTTTGGTACTTTATCTTTAATACCATTGTATTGTCTGTCTCTTGATTTACTGCTTCTGATTACCTCTTTGGTACTTTTTCCTTAATACCATTGTATTGTCTGTCCCTCGATTTACGGCTTCTGATTACCTCTTTGGTACTTTTTCTTTAATACCATTGTATATTCTGTCCCTCGATTTACGACTTCTGATTACCTCTTTGGTACTTTTTCTTTAATACCATTGTATTGTCTGTCCCTTGATTTACGCTTCTGATTACCTCTTTGGTACTTTTCTTTAATAACATTGTATTGTCTGTCCCTCGATTTACGCTTCTAATTACCTCTTTGATCCTTTTTCGTTAATACAATTGTATTATCTGTCTTTCGATTTACGGCTTCTGATTACATCTTTGGTACTTTTATTTAATACCATTGTATTGTCTGTCCCTCGATTTACGGCTTCTGATTACCTCTTTGGTACTTTTTCTTTTATACCATTGTATTATCTGTCCTTCGATTTACGGCTTCTGATTACCTCTTTGGTACTTTTCTTTAATACATTTTATTGTCTGTCCCTCGATTTACAGCTTCTGATTACCTCTTTGGTACTCTTTCTTTAAAACCATTTTATTGTCTGTCCCTCGATTTACTGCTTCTGATTACCTCTTTGGTACTTTTTCTTTAATACCATTGTATTGTCTGTTTCTCGATTTACGGCTTCTGATTACTTCTCTGGTACTTTTTCTTTAATACCATTGTATTGTCTGTCCCTCGATTTACGGCTTCTGATTACCTCTTTCATCCTTTTTCGTTAATACCAATGTATTATCTGTCCCTCGATGTACGGCTTCTGATTACTTCTCTGGTACTTTTTCTTTAATACCATTGTATTGTCTTTCTCTCGATTTACGGCTTCTCATTACCTCTTTAGTACTTTTTCTTTGATACCATTGTATTGTCTGTCCCTCGATTTACGGCTTCTGATTACTTCTTTGGTACTTTTTCTTTAATACCATTGTATTATCTGTCCCTCGATTAACGTTTCTGATTACCTCTTTGATAATTTTTCTTTAATACCATTGTATTTTCTGTCCCTCGATTTACGGCTTCTGATCACCTCTTTGGTACTTTTTCCTTAATACCATTGTATTGTCTGTCCCTCGATTTACAGCTTCTGATTACCTCTTTGGTACTTTTTCTTTAATACCATTGTATTATCTGTCCTTCGATTTACGGCTTCTGATTACCTCTTTGGTACTTTTTCTTTAATACATTTTATTGTGTGTGTCTCGATTTACGGCTTCTGATTACTTCTTTGGTACTTTTTCTTTAATACCATTGTATTGTCTGTCCCTCGATTTACGGCTTCTGATTACCTCTTTGGTACTTTTTCTTTAATACCATTGTATTGTCTGTACCTTGATTAACGCTTCTGATTACCTCTTTGGTACTTTTTCTTTAATACCATTGTATTGTCTGTCCCTCGATTTACGGCTTCTGATTACATCTTTGGTACTTTTTCTTTAATTCCATTGCATTGTCTGTCCCTCGATTTACGACTTCTCATTACCTCTCTGATACTTTTTCTTTGATACCATTGTATTGTCTGTACCTTGATTTACGGCTTCTGATTACCTCTCAGGTACTTTTTCTTTAATACCATTGTATTGTCTGTCCCTCGATTTACGGCTTCTGATTACCTCTTTGGTACTTTTTCCTTAATACCATTGTATTGTCTGTCCCTCGATTTACGGCTTCTGATTACCTCTTTGGTACTTTTTCTTTAATACCATTGTATTGTCTGTCCCTTGATTTACGCTTCTGATTACCTCTTTGGTACTTTTTCTTTAATACCATTGTATTGTCTGTCCCTCGATTTACGGCTTCTGATTACCTCTTTGGTACTTTTTCCTTAATACCATTGTATTGTCTGTCCCTCGATTTACGGCTTCTGATTACCTATTTGATACCATTGTATTGTCTGTCCCTCGATTTACGGCTTCTGATTACCTCTTTGGTACTTTTTCTTTAATTCCATTGTATTGTCTGTCCCTCGATTTACGGCTTCTCATTACCTCTTTGGTACTTTTTCTTTGATGCCATTGTATTGTCTGTCCCTTGATTTACGGCTTCTGATTACCTCTCTGGTACTTTTTCTTTAATACCATTGTATTGTCTGTCCCTTGATTTACGGCTTCTGATTACCTCTTTGGTACTTTTTCTCTAATACCATTTTATTGTCTGTCCCTCGATTTACGGCTTCTGATTACCTCTTTGGTACTTTTTCTTTTATACCATTGTATTATCTGTCCCTCGATTTCGGCTTCTGATTACCTCTTTGATACTTTTTCTTTAATACCATTGTATTGTCTGTCCCTCGATTTACGGCTTCTGATTACCTCTTTGGTACTTTTTCCTTAATACCATTGTATTATCTGTCCCTCGATTTACTGCTTCTGATGACCTCTTTGGTACTTTTTCTTTAATGCCATTGTATTGTCTGTCCCTTGATTTACGGCTTCTGATTACCTCTTTGGTACTTTTTCGTTAATACCATTGTATTGTCTGTCCCTCGATTTACGCTTCTGATTACCTCTTTGGTACTTTTTCTTTAATACCATTGTATTGTCTGTCCCTCGATTTACGGCTTCTGATTACCTCTTTGATACTTTTTCTTTAATACCATTGTATTTTCTGTCCCTCGATTTACGGCTTCTGATTACCTTTTTGGTACTTTTTCTTTAATACCATTGTATTGTCTGTCCCTCGATTTACGGCTTCTGATTACCTCTTTGATACTTTTTCTTTGATACCATTGTATTGTCTGTCCCTCGATTTACGGCTTCTGATTACCTCTTTGGTACTTTTTCTTTAATTCCATTGCATTGTCTGTCCCTCGATTTACGACTTCTCATTACCTCTTTGATACTTTTTCTTTGATACCATTGTATTGTCTGTACCTTGATTTACGGCTTCTGATTACCTCTCTGGTACTTTTTCTTTAATACCATTGTATTGTCTGTCCCTTGATTTACGGCTTCTGATTACCTCTTTGGTACTTTTTTTTTAATATCATTTTATTGTCTGTCCCTCGCTTTACGGCTTCTGATTACCTCTTTGGTACTTTTCTTTTATACCATTGTATTGTCTGTCCCTCGATTTACGGCTTCTGGTTACCTCTTTGGTACTTTATCTTTAATACCATTGTATTGTCTGTCTCTTGATTTACTGCTTCTGATTACCTCTTTGGTACTTTTTCCTTAATACCATTGTATTGTCTGTCCCTCGATTTACGGCTTCTGATTACCTCTTTGGTACTTTTTCTTTAATACCATTGTATATTCTGTCCCTCGATTTACGACTTCTGATTACCTCTTTGGTACTTTTTCTTTAATACCATTGTATTGTCTGTCCCTTGATTTACGCTTCTGATTACCTCTTTGGTACTTTTCTTTAATAACATTGTATTGTCTGTACCTCGATTTACGCTTCTAATTACCTCTTTGATCCTTTTTCGTTAATACAATTGTATTATCTGTCCTTCGATTTACGGCTTCTGATTACATCTTTGGTACTTTTATTTAATACCATTGTATTGTCTGTCCCTCGATTTACGGCTTCTGATTACCTCTTTGGTACTTTTTCTTTTATACCATTGTATTGTCTGTCTCTCGATTTACGGCTTCTGATTACTTCTCTGGTACTCTTTCTTTAAAACCATTTTATTGTCTGTCCCTCGATTTACTGCTTCTGATTACCTCTTTGATACTTTTTCTTTAATACCATTGTATTGTCTGTCCCTCGATTTACGGCTTCTGATCACCTCTTTGGTACTTTTTCCTTAATACCATTGTATTGTCTGTCCCTCGATTTACAGCTTCTGATTACCTCTTTGGTACTTTTTCTTTAATACCATTGTATTATCTGTCCTTCGATTTACGGCTTCTGATTACTTCTTTGGTACTTTTTCTTTAATACCATTGTATTGTCTGTCCCTCGATTTACGGCTTCTGATTACCTCTTTGATCCTTTTTCGTTAATACCATTGTATTATCTGTCCCTCGATGTACGGCTTCTGATTACTTCTCTGGTACTTTTTCTTTAATACCATTGTATTGTCTGTCTCTCGATTTCCGGCTTCTCATTACCTCTTTGGTACTTTTTCTTTGATACCATTGTATTGTCTGTCCCTCGATTTACGGCTTCTGATTACCTCTTTGGTACTTTTTCTTTAATACCATTTTATTGTCTGTCCCTCGATTTACGGCTTCTGATTACCTCTTTGGTACTTTTTCTTTAATACCATTGTATTGTCTGTCCCTCGATTTACGGCTTCTGGTTACCTCTTTGGTACTTTATCTTTAATACCATTGTATTGTCTGTCCCTCGATTTACGGCTTCTGATTACTTCTTTGGTACTTTTTCTTTAATACCATTGTATTGTCTGTCCCTCGATTTACGGCTTCTGATCACCTCTTTGGTACTTTTTCCTTAATACCATTGTATTGTCTGTCCCTCGATTTACAGCTTCTGATTACCTCTTTGGTACTTTTTCTTTAATACCATTGTATTGTCTGTCCCTCGATTTACGGCTTCTGATTACATCTTTGATACTTTTTCTTTAATACCATTGTATTGTCTGTCCCTCGATTTACGGCTTCTGATCAACTCTTTGGTACTTTTTCCTTAATACCATTGTATTGTCTGTCCCTCGATTAACGGCTTCTGATTACCTATCTGGTACTTTTTCTTTAATACCATTGTAATGTCTGTCCCTCGATTTACGGCTTCTGATTACCTCTTTGATACTTTTTCTTTAATACCATTGTATTGTCTGTCCCTCGATTTACGGCTTCTGATTACCTCTTTGGTACTTTTTCTTTAATACCATTGCATTGTCTGTCCCTCGATTTACGGCTTCTGATTACATCTTTGGTACTTTTTCTTTAATACCATTGTATTTTCTGTCCCTCGATTTACGGCTTCTGATTACCTTTTTGGTACCTTTTCTTTAATACCATTGTATTGTCTGTCCCTCGATTTACGGCTTCTGATTACCTCTTTGATACTTTTTATTTGATACCATTGTATTGTCTGTCCCTCGATTTACGGCTTCTGATTACCTCTTTGGTACTTTTTCTTTAATTCCATTGCATTGTCTGTCCCTCGATTTACGGCTTCTCATTACCTCTTTGATACTTTTTCTTTGATACCATTGTATTGTCTGTCCCTTGATTTACGGCTTCTGATTACCTCTCTGGTACCTTTTCTTTAATACCATTGTATTGTCTGTCCCTCGATTTACGGCTTCTGATTACCTCTTTGGTACTTTTTCTCTCTAATACCATTTTATTGTCTGTCCCTCGATTTACAGCTTCTGATTACCTCTTTGGTACTTTTTCTTTAATACCATTGTATTGTCTGTCCCTCGATTTACGGCTTCTGGTTACCTCTTTGGTACTTTATCTTTAATAACATTGTATTTTCTGTCCCTCGATTTACTGCTTTTGATTACCTCTTTGGTACTTTTTCTTTTATACCATAGTATTGTCTGTCCCTCGATTTACGGCTTCTGATTACCTCTTTGATACTTTTTCTTTAATACCATTATATTATCTGTCCCTCGATTTACTGCTTCTGATGACCTCTTTGGTACTTTTTCTTTAATGCCATTGTATTGTCTGTCCCTTGATTTATGGCTTCTGATTACCTCTTTGGTACTTTTTCGTTAATACCATTGTATTGTCTGTCCCTCGATTTACGGCTTCTGATTACCTCTTTGGTACTCTTTCTTTAAAACCATTTTATTGTCTGTCCCTCGATTTACGGTTTCTGATTACCTCTTTGGTACTTTTTCTTTAATACCATTGTATTGTCTGTCTCTCGATTTACAGCTTCTGATTACTTCTTTGGTACTTTTTCTTTAATACCATTGTATTGTCTGTCCCTCGATTTACGGCTTCTGATTACCTCTTTGATCCTTTTTCGTTAATACCATTGTATTATCTGTCCCTCGATATACGGCTTCTGATTACTTCTCTGGTACTTTTTCTTTAATACCATTGTATTGTCTGTCTCTCGATTTACGGCTTCTCATTACCTCTTTGGTACTTTTTCTTTGATACCATTGTATTGTCTGTACCTCGATTTACGGCTTCTGATTACCTCTTTGGTACTTTTTCGTTAATACCATTTTATTGTCTGTCCCTCGATTTACGGCTTCTGATTACCTCTTTGGTACTTTTTCTTTAATACCATTGTATTGTCTGTCCCTCGATTTACGGCTTCTGGTTACCTCTTTGGTACTTTATCTTTAATACCATTGTATTGTCTGTCCCTCGATTAACGGCTTCTGATTACCTCTTTGATACTTTTTCTTTAATATCATTGTATTGTCTGTCCCTCGATTTACGGCTTCTGATCACCTCTTTGGTACTTTTTCCTTAATACCATTGTATTGTCTGTCCCTCGATTTACAGCTTCTGATTACCTCTTTGGTACTTTTTCTTTAATACCATTGTATTGTCTGTCCCTCGATTTACGGCTTCTGATTACCTCTTTGATACTTTTTCTTTAATACCATTGTATTGTCTGTCCCTCGATTTACAGCTTCTGATTACCTCTTTGGTACTCTTTCTTTAAAACCATTTTATTGTCTGTCCCTCGATTTACGGTTTCTGATTACCTCTTTGGTACTTTTCTTTAATACCATTGTATTGTCTGTCTCTCGATTTACAGCTTCTGATTACTTCTTTGGTACTTTTTCTTTAATACCATTGTATTGTCTGTCCCTCGATTTACGGCTTCTGATTACCTCTTTGATCCTTTTTCGTTAATACTATTGTATTATCTGTCCCTCGATATACGGCTTCTGATTACTTCTCTGGTACTTTTTCTTTAATACCATTGTATTGTCTGTCTCTCCATTTACGCTTCTCATTACCTCTTTGGTACTTTTTCTTTGATACTATTGTATTGTCTGTCCCTCGATTTACGGCTTCTGATTACCTCTTTGGTACTTTTTCTTTAATACCATTTTATTGTCTGTCCCTCGATTTACGGCTTCTGATTACCTCTTTGGTACTTTTTCTTTAATACCATTGTATTGTCTGTCCCTCGATTTACGGCTTCTGGTTACCTCTTTGGTACTTTATCTTTAATACCATTGTATTGTCTGTCCCTCGATTTACGGCTTCTGATTACTTCTTTGGTACTTTTTCTTTAATACCATTGTATTGTCTGTCCCTCGATTAACGGCTTCTGATTACCTCTTTGATACTTTTTCTTTAATACCATTGTATTGTCTGTCCCTCGATTTACGGCTTCTGATCACCTCTTTGGTACTTTTTCCTTAATACCATTGTATTGTCTGTCCCTCGATTTACAGCTTCTGATTACCTCTTTGGTACTTTTTCTTTAATACCATTGTATTGTCTGTCCCTCGATTTACGGCTTCTGATTACCTCTTTGATACTTTTTCTTTAATACCATTGTATTGTCTGTCCCTCGATTTACGGCTTCTGATTACCTCTTTGGTACTTTTTCCTTAATACCATTGTATTGTCTGTCCCTCGATTTACGGCTTCTGATTACCTCTCTGGTACTTTTTCTTTAATACCATTGTAATGTCTGTCCCTCGATTTACGGCTTCTGATTACCTCTTTGATACTTTTTCTTTAATACCATTGTATTGTCTGTCCCTCGATTTACGGCTTCTGATTATCTCTTTGGTAATTTTTCCTTAATACCATTGTATTGTCTGTCCCTCGATTTACGGCTTCTGATTACCTCTTTGGTACTTTTTCTTTAATACCATTGTATTGTATGTCCCTTGATTTACGGCTTCTGATTACCTCTTTGGTACTTTTTCTTTAATACCATTGTATTATCTGTCCCTCGATTTACTGCTTCTGATGACCTCTTTGGTACTTTTTCTTTAATGCCATTGTATTGTCTGTCCCTTGATTTACGGCTTCTGATTACCTCTTTGGTACTTTTTCTTTAATACCATTGTATTATCTGTCCCTCGATTTACTGCTTCTGATGACCTCTTTGGTACTTTTTCTTTAATACCATTGTATTGTCTGTCCCTCGATTTACGGCTTCTGATTACCTCTTTGGTAATTTTTCCTTAATACCATTGTATTGTCTGTCCCTCGATTTACGCTTCTGATTACCTCTTTGGTACTTTTTTTTTAATACCATTGTATTATATGTCCCTTGATTTACAGCTTCTGATTACCTCTTTGGTACTTTTTCTTTAATACCATTGTATTGTCTGTCTCTCGATTTACTGCTTCTGATTACATCTTTGGTACTTTTTCTTTAATACCATTGTATTTTCTGTCCCTCGATTTACGGCTTCTAATTACCTTTTTGGTACTTTTTCTTTAATACCATTGTATTGTCTGTCCCTCGATTTACGGCTTCTGATTACCTCTTTGATACTTTTTCTTTGATACCATTGTATTGTCTGTCCCTAGATTTACGGCTTCTGATTACCTCTTTGGTTCTTTTTCTTTAATTCCATTGCATTGTCTGTCCCTCGATTTACGGCTTCTCATTACCTCTTTGATACTTTTTCTTTGATGCCATTGTATTGTCTGTCCCTTCATTTAAGGCTTCTGATTACCTCTCTGGTACTTTTTCTTTAATACCATTGTATTGTCTGTCCCTTGATTTACGGCTTCTGATTACCTCTTTGGTACTTTTTCTTTAATACCATTGTATTGTCTGTCCCTCGATTTACGGCTTCTGGTTACCTCTTTGGAACTTTATCTTTAATACCATTGTATTGTCTGTCCCTCGATTTACTGCTTTTGATTACCTCTTTGGTACTTTTTCTTTTATACCATAGTATTGTCTGTCCCTCGATTTACGGCTTCTGATTACCTCTTTGATACTTTTTCTTTAATACCATTGTATTGTCTGTCCCTCGATTTACGGCTTCTGATTACCTCTTTGATACTTTTTCTTTAATACCATTGTATTGTCTGTCCCTCGATTTACGGCTTCTGATTACCTCTTTGGTACTTTTTCCTTAATAACATTGTATTATCTGTCCCTCGATTTACTGCTTCTGATGACCTCTTTGGTACTTTTTCTTTAATACCATTGTATTGTCTGTCCCTCGATTTACGCTTCTGGTTACCTCTTTGGTACTTTATCTTTAATACCATTGTATTGTCTGTCCCTCGATTTACGGCTTCTGATTACCTCTTTGATACTTTTTTTAATACCATTGTATTGTCTGTCCCTCGATTTACGGCTTCTGATCACCTCTTTGGTACTTTTTCCTTAATACCATTGTATTGTCTGTCCCTCGATTTACGGCTTCTGATTACCTCTCTGGTACTTTTTCTTTAATACCATTGTAATGTCTGTCCCTCGATTTACGGCTTCTGATTACCTCTTTGGTACTTTTTCTTTAATTCCATTGCATTGTCTGTCCCTCGATTTACGGCTTCTCATTACCTCTTTGATACTTTTTCTTTGATACCATTGTATTGTCTGTCCCTTGATTTAAGGCTTCTGATTACCTCTCTGGTACTTTTTCTTTAATACCATTGTATTGTCTGTCCCTTGATTTACGGCTTCTGATTACCTCTTTGGTACTTTTTCTCTCTAATACCATTTTATTGTCTGTCCCTCGATTTACTGCTTCTGATTACCTCTTTGGTACTTTTTCTTTAATACCATTGTATTGTCTGTCCCTCGATTTACGGCTTCTGGTTACCTCTTTGGAACTTTATCTTTAATACCATTGTATTGTCTGTCCCTCGATTTACTGGTTCTGATTACCTCTTTGGTATTTTTTCTTTAATGCCATTGTATTGTCTGTCCCTTGATTTACGACTTCTGATTACCTCTTTGGTACTTTTTCGTTAATACCATTGTATTGTCTGTCCCTCGATTTACGGCTTCTCATTACCTCTTTGGTACTTTTTCTTTAATGCCATTGTATTGTCTGTCCCTTGATTTACGGCTTCTGATTACCTCTTTGGTACTTTTTCGTTAATACCATTGTATTGTCTGTCCCTCGATTTACGGCTTCTGATTACCTCTTTGGTACTCTTTCTTTAAAACCATTTTATTGTCTGTCCCTCGATTTACGGTTTCTGATTACCTCTTTGGTACTTTTTCTTTAATACCATTGTATTGTCTGTCTCTCGATTTACAGCTTCTGATTACTTCTTTGGTACTTTTTCTTTAATACCATTGTATTTTCTGTCCCTCGATTTACGGCTTCTGATTACCTCTTTGATCCTTTTTCGTTAATACCATTGTATTATCTGTCCCTCGATATACGGCTTCTGATTACTTCTCTGGTACTTTTTCTTTAATACCATTGTATTGTCTGTCTCTCGATTTACGGCTTCTCATTACCTCTTTGGTACTTTTTCTTTGATACCATTGTATTGTCTGTCCCTCGATTTACTGCTTCTGATTACCTCTTTGGTACTTTTTCTTTAATACCATTTTATTGTCTGTCCCTCGATTTACGGCTTCTGATTACCTCTTTGGTACTTTTTCTTTAATACCATTGTATTGTCTGTCCCTCGATTTACGTTTCTGGTTACCTCTTTGGTACTTTATCTTTAATACCATTGTATTGTCTGTCCCTCGATTTACGGCTTCTGATTACTTCTTTGGTACTTTTTCTTTAATACCATTGTATTGTCTGTCCCTCGATTAACGGCTTCTGATTACCTCTTTGATACTTTTTCCTTAATACCATTGTATTGTCTGTCCCTCGATTTACAGCTTCTGATTACCTCTTTGGTACTCTTTCTTTAAAACCATTTTATTGTCTGTCCCTCGATTTACGGTTTCTTATTACCTCTTTGGTACTTTTTCTTTAATACCATTGTATTGTCTGTCTCTCGATTTACAGCTTCTGATTACTTCTTTGATACTTTTTCTTTAATACCATTGTATTGTCTGTCCCTCGATTTACGGCTTCTGATCACCTCTTTGGTACTTTTTCCTTAATACCATTGTATTGTCTGTCCCTCGATTTACAGCTTCTGATTACCTCTTGGTACTTTTTCTTTAATACCATTGTATTGTCTGTCCCTCGATTTACGGCTTCTGATTACCTCTTTGATACTTTTTCCTTAATACCATTGTATTGTCTGTCCCTCGATTTACAGCTTCTGATTACCTCTTTGGTACTCTTTCTTTAAAACCATTTTATTGTCTGTCCCTCGATTTACGGTTTCTTATTACCTCTTTGGTACTTTTTCTTTAATACCATTGTATTGTCTGTCTCTCGATTTACAGCTTCTGATTACTTCTTTGGTACTTTTTCTTTAATACCATTGTATTGTCTGTCCCTCGATTTACGGCTTCTGATTACCTCTTTGATCCTTTTTCGTTAATACCATTGTATTATCTGTCCCTCGATATACGGCTTCTGATTACCTCTTTGATACTTTTTCTTTAATACCATTGTATTGTCTGTCCCTCGATTTACGGCTTCTGATTACCTCTTTGGTACTTTTTCCTTAATAACATTGTATTATCTGTCCCTCGATTTACTGCTTCTGATGACCTCTTTGGTACTTTTTCTTTAATACCATTGTATTGTCTGTCCCTCGATTTACGCTTCTGGTTACCTCTTTGGTACTTTATCTTTAATACCATTGTATTGTCTGTCCCTCGATTTACGGCTTCTGATAACCTCTTTGATACTTTTTTTAATACCATTGTATTGTCTGTCCCTCGATTTACGGCTTCTGATCACCTCTTTGGTACTTTTTCCTTAATACCATTGTATTGTCTGTCCCTCGATTTACGGCTTCTGATTACCTCTCTGGTACTTTTTCTTTAATACCATTGTAATGTCTGTCCCTCGATTTACGGCTTCTGATTACCTCTTTGGTACTTTTTCTTTAATTCCATTGCATTGTCTGTCCCTCGATTTACGGCTTCTCATTACCTCTTTGATACTTTTTCTTTGATACCATTGTATTGTCTGTCCCTTGATTTAAGGCTTCTGATTACCTCTCTGGTACTTTTTCTTTAATACCATTGTATTGTCTGTCCCTTGATTTACGGCTTCTGATTACCTCTTTGGTACTTTTTCTCTCTAATACCATTTTATTGTCTGTCCCTCGATTTACTGCTTCTGATTACCTCTTTGGTACTTTTTCTTTAATACCATTGTATTGTCTGTCCCTCGATTTACGGCTTCTGGTTACCTCTTTGGAACTTTATCTTTAATACCATTGTATTGTCTGTCCCTCGATTTACTGGTTCTGATTACCTCTTTGGTATTTTTTCTTTAATGCCATTGTATTGTCTGTCCCTTGATTTACGACTTCTGATTACCTCTTTGGTACTTTTTCGTTAATACCATTGTATTGTCTGTCCCTCGATTTACGGCTTCTCATTACCTCTTTGGTACTTTTTCTTTAATGCCATTGTATTGTCTGTCCCTTGATTTACGGCTTCTGATTACCTCTTTGGTACTTTTTCGTTAATACCATTGTATTGTCTGTCCCTCGATTTACGGCTTCTGATTACCTCTTTGGTACTCTTTCTTTAAAACCATTTTATTGTCTGTCCCTCGATTTACGGTTTCTGATTACCTCTTTGGTACTTTTTCTTTAATACCATTGTATTGTCTGTCTCTCGATTTACAGCTTCTGATTACTTCTTTGGTACTTTTTCTTTAATACCATTGTATTTTCTGTCCCTCGATTTACGGCTTCTGATTACCTCTTTGATCCTTTTTCGTTAATACCATTGTATTATCTGTCCCTCGATATACGGCTTCTGATTACTTCTCTGGTACTTTTTCTTTAATACCATTGTATTGTCTGTCTCTCGATTTACGGCTTCTCATTACCTCTTTGGTACTTTTTCTTTGATACCATTGTATTGTCTGTCCCTCGATTTACTGCTTCTGATTACCTCTTTGGTACTTTTTCTTTAATACCATTTTATTGTCTGTCCCTCGATTTACGGCTTCTGATTACCTCTTTGGTACTTTTTCTTTAATACCATTGTATTGTCTGTCCCTCGATTTACGTTTCTGGTTACCTCTTTGGTACTTTATCTTTAATACCATTGTATTGTCTGTCCCTCGATTTACGGCTTCTGATTACTTCTTTGGTACTTTTTCTTTAATACCATTGTATTGTCTGTCCCTCGATTAACGGCTTCTGATTACCTCTTTGATACTTTTTCCTTAATACCATTGTATTGTCTGTCCCTCGATTTACAGCTTCTGATTACCTCTTTGGTACTCTTTCTTTAAAACCATTTTATTGTCTGTCCCTCGATTTACGGTTTCTTATTACCTCTTTGGTACTTTTTCTTTAATACCATTGTATTGTCTGTCTCTCGATTTACAGCTTCTGATTACTTCTTTGATACTTTTTCTTTAATACCATTGTATTGTCTGTCCCTCGATTTACGGCTTCTGATCACCTCTTTGGTACTTTTTCCTTAATACCATTGTATTGTCTGTCCCTCGATTTACAGCTTCTGATTACCTCTTGGTACTTTTTCTTTAATACCATTGTATTGTCTGTCCCTCGATTTACGGCTTCTGATTACCTCTTTGATACTTTTTCCTTAATACCATTGTATTGTCTGTCCCTCGATTTACAGCTTCTGATTACCTCTTTGGTACTCTTTCTTTAAAACCATTTTATTGTCTGTCCCTCGATTTACGGTTTCTTATTACCTCTTTGGTACTTTTTCTTTAATACCATTGTATTGTCTGTCTCTCGATTTACAGCTTCTGATTACTTCTTTGGTACTTTTTCTTTAATACCATTGTATTGTCTGTCCCTCGATTTACGGCTTCTGATTACCTCTTTGATCCTTTTTCGTTAATACCATTGTATTATCTGTCCCTCGATATACGGCTTCTGATTACTTCTCTGGTACTTTTTCTTTAATACCATTGTATTGTCTGTCTCTCGATTTACGGCTTCTCATTACCTCTTTGGTACTTTTTCTTTGATATCATTGTATTGTCTGTCCCTCGATTTACGGCTTCTGATTACCTCTTTGGTACTTTTTCTTTAATACCATTTTATTGTCTGTCCCTCGATTTACGGCTTCTGATTACCTCTTTGGTACTTTTTCTTTAATACCATTGTATTGTCTGTCCCTCGATTTACGGCTTCTGGTTACCTCTTTGGTACTTTATCATTAATACCATTGTATTGTCTGTCCCTCGATTTACGGCTTCTGATTACTTCTTTGGTACTTTTTCTTTAATACCATTGTATTGTCTGTCCCTCGATTAACGGCTTCTGATTACCTCTTTGATACTTTTTCTTTAATACCATTGTATTGTCTGTCCCTCGATTTACGGCTTCTGATCACCTCTTTGGTACTTTTTCCTTAATACCATTGTATTGTCTGTCCCTCGATTTACAGCTTCTGATTACCTCTTTGGTACTTTTTCTTTAATACCATTGTATTGTCTGTCCCTCGATTTACGGCTTCTGATTACCTCTTTGATACTTTTTCTTTAATACCATTGTATTGTCTGTCCCTCGATTTACGGCTTCTGATCACCTCTTTGGTACTTTTTCCTTAATACCATTGTATTGTCTGTCCCTCGATTTACGGCTTCTGATTACCTCTCTGGTACTTTTTCTTTAATACCATTGTAATGTCTGTCCCTCGATTTACGGCTTCTGATTACCTCTTTGATACTTTTTCTTTAATACCATTGTATTGTCTGTCCCTCGATTTACGGCTTCTGATTACCTCTTTGGTAATTTTTCCTTAATACCATTGTATTGTCTGTCCCTCGATTTGCGGCTTCTGATTACCTCTTTGGTACTTTTTCTTTAATACCATTGTATTGTATGTCCCTCGATTTACTGCTTCTGATGACCTCTTTGGTACTTTTTCTTTAATGCCATTGTATTGTCTGTCCCTTGATTTACGGCTTCTGATTACCTCTTTGGTACTTTTTCTTTAATACCATTGTATTATCTGTCCCTCGATTTACTGCTTCTGATGACCTCTTTGGTACTTTTTCTTTAATACCATTGTATTGTCTGTCCCTCGATTTACGCTTCTGATTACCTCTTTGGCACTTTTTCTTTAATACCATTGTATTATATGTCCCTTGATTTACAGCTTCTGATTACCTCTTTGGTACTTTTTCTTTAATACCATTGTATTGTCTGTCCCTCGATTTACTGCTTCTGATTACATCTTTGGTACTTTTTCTTTAATACCATTGTATTTTCTGTCCCTCGATTTACGGCTTCTGATTACATTTTTGGTACTTTTTCTTTAATACCATTGTATTGTCTGTCCCTCGATTTACGGCTTCTGATTACCTCTTTGATACTTTTTCTTTGATACCATTGTATTGTCTGTCCCTCGATTTACGGCTTCTGATTACCTCTTTGGTACTTTTTCTTTAATTCCATTGCATTGTCTGTCCCTCGATTTACGGTTTCTCATTACCTCTTTGATACTTTTTCTTTGATACCATTGTATTGTTTGTCCCTTCATTTAAGGCTTCTGATTACCTCTCTGGTACGTTTTCTTTAATACCATTGTATTGTCTGTCCCTTGATTTACGGCTTCTGATTATCTCTTTGGTACTTTTTCTCTCTAATACCATTTTATTGTCTGTCCCTCGATTTACGGCTTCTGATTACCTCTTTGGTACTTTTTCTTTAATACCATTGTATTGTCTGTCCCTCGATTTACGGCTTCTGGTTACCTCTTTGGAACTTTATCTTTAATACCATTGTATTGTCTGTCCCCCGATTTACTGCTTTTGATTACCTCTTTGGTACTTTTTCTTTTATACCATAGTATTGTCTGTCCCTCGATTTACGGCTTCTGATTACCTCTTTGATACTTTTTCTTTAATACCATTGTATTGTCTGTCCCTCGATTTACGGCTTCTGATTACCTCTTTGATACTTTTTCTTTAATACCATTGTATTGTCTGTCCCTCGATTTACGGCTTCTGATTACCTCTTTGGTACTTTTTCCTTAATACCATTGTATTATCTGTCCCTCGATTTACTGCTTCTGATGACCTCTTTGGTACTTTTTCTTTAATGCCATTGTATTGTCTGTCCCTTGATTTACGAATTCTGATTACCTCTTTGGTACTTTTTCGTTAATACCATTGTATTGTCTGTCTCTCGATTTACCGCTTCTCATTACCTCTTTGGTACTTTTTCTTTGATGCCATTGTATGGTCTGTCCCTCGATTTACGGCTTCTAATTACCTCTTTGGTACTTTTTCTTTAATACCATTTTATTGTCTGTTCCTCGATTTACGGCTTCTGATTACCTCTTTGGTACTTTTTCTTTAATACCATTGTATTGTCTGTCCCTCGATTTACGCTTCTGGTTTCCTCTTTGGTACTTTATCTTTAATACCATTGTATTGTCTGTCCCTCGATTTACAGTTTCTGATTACTTCTTTGGTACTTTTTCTTTAATACCATTGTATTGTCTGTCCCTCGATTAACGGCCTCTGATTACCTCTTTGATACTTTTTCTTTAATACCATTGTATTGTCTGTCCCTCGATTTACGGCTTCTGATCACCTCTTTGGTACTTTTTCCTTAATACCATTGTATTGTCTGTCCCTCGATTTACTGCTTCTGATTACCTCTTTGGTACTTTTTCTTTAATACCATTGTATTGTCTGTCCCTCGATTTACGGCTTCTGATTACCTCTTTGATACTTTTTTTTAATACCATTGTATTGTCTGTCCCTCGATTTACGGCTTCTGATCACCTCTTTGGTACTTTTTCCTTAATACCATTGTATTGTCTGTCCCTCGATTTACGGCTTCTGATTACCTCTCTGGTACTTTTTCTTTAATACCATTGTAATGTCTGTCCCTCGATTTACGGCTTCTGATTAGCTCTTTGATACTTTTTCTTTAATACCATTGTATTGTCTGTCCCTCGATTTACGGCTTCTGATTACCTCTTTGGTACTTTTTCCTTAATACCATTGTATTGTCTGTCCCTCGATCTACGGCTTGTGATTACCTCTTTGGTACTTTTTCTTTAATACCATTGTATTGTATGTCCCTTGATTTACGGCTTCTGATTACCTCTTTGGTACTTTTTCTTTAATACCATTGTATTGTCTGTCCCTCGATTTACTGCTTCTGATTACATCTTTGGTACTTTTTCTTTAATACCATTGTATTTTCTGTCCCTCGATTTACGGCTTCTGATTACCTTTTTGGTACTTTTTCTTTAATACCATTGTATTGTCTGTCCCTCGATTTACGGCTTCTGATTACCTCTTTGATACTTTTTCTTTGATACCATTGTATTGTCTGTCCCTCGATTTACGGCTTCTGATTACCTCTTTGGTACTTTTTCTTTAATTCCATTGCATTGTCTGTCCCTCGATTTACGGCTTCTCATTACCTCTTTGATACTTTTTCTTTGATACCATTGTATTGTCTGTCCCTTGATTTAAGGCTTCTGATTACCTCTCTGGTACTTTTTCTTTAATACCATTGTATTGTCTGTCCCTTGATTTACGGCTTCTGATTACCTCTTTGGTACTTTTTCTCTCTAATACCATTTTATTGTCTGTCCCTCGATTTACGGCTTCTGATTACCTCTTTGGTACTTTTTCTTTAATACCATTGTATTGTCTGTCCCTCGATTTACGGCTTCTGGTTACCTCTTTGGAACTTTATCTTTAATACCATTGTATTGTCTCTCCCTCGATTTACTGCTTCTGATTACCTCTTTGGTACTTTTTCTTTTATACCATAGTATTGTCTGTCCCTCGGTTTACTGCTTCTGATGACCTCTTTGGTATTTTTTCTTTAATGCCATTGTATTGTCTGTCCCTTGATTTACGGCTTCTGATTACCTCTTTGGTACTTTTTCGTTAATACCATTGTATTGTCTGTCACTCGATTTACGGCTTCTGATTACCTCTTTGGTACTTTTTCTTTAATACCATTGTATTGTCTGTCCCTCGATTTACGGCTTCTGATTACCTCTTTGATACTTTTTCTTTAATACCATTGTATTGTCTGTCCCTCGATTTACGGCTTCCGATTACCTCTTTGGTACTTTTTCCTTAATACCATTGTATTGTCTGTCCCTCGATTTACGGCTTCTGATTACCTCTTTGGTACTTTTTCTTTAATACCATTGTATTGTCTGTCCCTTGATTTACGGCTTATGAATACCTCTTTGGCACTTTTCTTTAATACCATTGTATTGTCTGTCCCTCGATTTACGGCTTCTGATTACATCTTTGGTACTTTTTCTTTAATACCATTGTATTTTCTGTCCCTCGATTTACGGCTTCTGATTACCTTTTTGGTACTTTTTCTTTAATACCATTGTATTGTCTGTCCCTCGATTTACGGCTTCTGATTACCTCTTTGATACTTTTTCTTTGATACCATTGTATTGTCTGTACCTTGATTTACGGCTTCTGATTACCTCTCTGGTACTTTTTCTTTAATACCATTGTATTGTCTGTCCCTTGATTTATGGCTTCTGATTATCTCTTTGGTACTTTTTCTTTAATATCATTTTATTGTCTGTCCCTCGATTTACGGCTTCTGATTACCTCTTTGGTACTTTTTCTTTAATACCATTGTATTGTCTGTCCCTCGATTTACGGCTTCTGGTTACCTCTTTGGTACTTTATCTTTAATACCATTGTATTGTCTGTCCCTCAATTTACGGCTTCTGATTACCTCTTTGATACTTTTTCGTTAATACCATTGTATTGTCTGTCCCTCGATTTACGGCTTCTGATGACCTCTTTGGTACTTTTTCTTTAATACCATTGTATTGTCTGTCCCTTGATTTACGGCTTCTGATTACCTCTTTGGTACTTTTTCGTTAATACCATTGTATTGTCTGTTCCTCGATTTACGGCTTCTGATTACCTCTTTGGTATTTTTTCTTTAATACCATTGTATTGTCTGTCCCTCGATTTACGGCTTCTGATTACCTCTTTGATACTTTTTATTTAATACCATTGTATTGTCTGTCCCTCGATTTACGGCTTCTGATTACCTCTTTGGTACTTTTTCCTTAATACCACTGTATTGTCTGTCCCTCGATTTACGGCGTCTGATTACATCTTTGGTACTTTTTTTTTAATACCATTGTATTGTCTGTCCCTCGATTTACGGCTTCTGATTACCTCTTTGATACTTTTTCTTTGATACCATTGTATTGTCTGTCCCTCGATTTACGGCCTCTGATTACCTGTTTGGTACTCTTTCTTTTAATCCATTGCATTGTCTGTCCCTCCATTTACGGCTTTTCATTACCTCTTTGAAACTTTTTCTTTGATACCATTGTATTGTCTGTCCCTTGATTTACGGCTTCTGATTACCTCTCTGGTACTTTTTATTTAATACCATTGTATTGTCTGTCCCTTGATTTACGGCTTCTGATTACCTCTTTGGTACTTTTTCTTTAATACCATTGTGTTGTCTGTCCCTCGATTTACGGCTTCTGATTACCTCTTTGATCCTTTTTCGTTTGTACCATTGTATTATCTGTCTCTCGATTTACGGCTTCTGATTACCTCTTTGGTACTTTTTCTTTAACACCATTGTATTATCTGTCCCTTTGATTTACGGCTTCTCATTACCTCTTTGGTACTTTTTCTTTAATACCATTGTATTATCTGTCCCTCGATTTACGGCTTCTAATTACCTCTCTGGTACCTTTTCTTTTATACAATTGTATTGTCTGTCCCTCGATCTACGGCTTCTAATTACCTCTTTGATCCTTTCTCGTTAATAGCATTGTATTATCTGTCCCTCGATTTACGGCTTCTGATTACCTCTTTGGTACTTTTTCTTTAATACCATTGTATTGTCTGTCCCTAGATTTACGGCTTCTGATTACTTCTTTGGTACTTTTTCTTTAATACCATTGTATTGTCTGTCCCTCGATTTACGGCTTCTGATATACCTCTTTGGTAATCTTTCTTTAATATCATTGTATTGTCTGTCCCTTGATTTACGTTTCTGATTACCTCTTTGGTACTTTTTCTTTAATACCATTGTATTGTCTGTGCCCTGATTTACGGCTTCTGATTACCTCTTTGGTACTTTTTCTTTAATACCATTGTATCGTGACCGTAAAATATTCCCCCCCCAAAAAAGGAAAACAATTCGGTTTATTATTTTCGTGAACGGATTTCGCTATGCAATTGCGATATTGTTGAACGCAGTACTAATTTAATGATTTCTACCTAACATGGCATATTGAATTTGCAGGCAAATATACCATCGGCAATATCCATGTTTGTTATGCTGCTGCTCTGCCAGTTTCCATCGTTGAGCGTTCATGTATCTGATGTCCGCACCAAATATTTATATTTGAAATTCATATGAAAGAAAATTAAAAAAAAACTAAATGCATATCAATATGTTGCCTTA
Organism: Bathymodiolus brooksi; assembly: GCA_963680875.1. NCBI lineage: Eukaryota > Metazoa > Mollusca > Bivalvia > Mytilida > Modiolidae > Bathymodiolus > Bathymodiolus brooksi. The sequence goes on from OY804582.1 coordinate 29,253,985, forward strand.
TTGTGGAGCCCAGTAACTGACATGCAAATTTTAATTTCGTTTATGCAAAATAGTGTACGGAGCCCGTTTTCTGACATGAGAATTTCTTTTATTTCGTTTATTGCTATCTTTTTAATTTAGTTTATGTGAAATACTATTTCGTATAGCGTCATAAAAATATGTATCATGTCAGTTAAGGGGCTCCGTACTTTATTGTTACTCATCAAAAAAGAATAAATTATAATTAAGAAAGAGGCGTCTTTTAATTTCATAATATTAATGTTTTAAAAACAAACCATCATAAAGAAAGGTAATTAAAAAGTTGGCATGCGGTGAAATATTTATCCAATTACGAATTATACCTCAAAAGACGGCATTATTTTTATCTAAGACATCAGCAATGTTAAATATCTGGCATATATATGTACAATGAAAGAAGAACACAGGATTTACACAGATATCATGTTCTTTGTATTTGATCTTGATCTACTTTGATTATTTATTAGGCTTAAATAAAATACCTTGTCTTTTGTATGAACAATTATTTATATACACGACTATATGGTTTAAAAGGAATATATTACTTGGTTCTATTTAAAAGAGGCATTATCTGCCAAAATCGTAAATTTTTGTTACCCATAAAAACTATCAGATATGATTGATGCCTTAATGACACGTTTTTCTGTAACTTATAAATGTTATGAAATGTACGCGCATCGTGGAAAAAAGATGCAACTGCTCGTGTTTTGAAATCGATCAAGAAATGGACGCCATCTTATTAATTATAGGCATATTTTCTGTGAATCTGCTTTTAGTCGGCGTTAATTACGGGCAAAGAACCATGCAAATTTGCAGTTAATAAGCGACACAATACAAATTACATGTAATCGTTTTTACCTGTCACTAGTAAGGTCAGTTGCATACGGAGAAAGCGAGGTCAAATTATTTGCTTGCAAGGAAATAAAAAATCGATGGTAATTTTTGTTCTCAAAAGGCGAAAAGTGGTACGATAAGCTGTTTAATGTGACATATTTGCCTTTATTTCATCATTTTAAAGCTATTTACCAATTTCCAAAACATATATTTTTTTGGTCAAAGTCGTAGCTAATGCCCATTTAAGTTTGTTCTTATTATTTGTTATGTTAATTTGTCAAGTACGCACATGTGCTTCCCAAGAAGCTAATTGCATTGATTGGTAAATTAGTGCAAATTGTAATATCATACCACTGGTTTTTTTTTCAATTGAATTCAAAGCTATTGTCAATTAAATTACGGGATAGATATTCGTGAGTTCGATCTCTGGTCGGATCGTAGCAAACATTATACAATTTGTCTTTATATTTCTCGGCTAAGCATATGGTACTTAGGAGTGATCGTATGGTAGTTGGGTTTACAGGCTATTGGCATTTGCTCGCTTCATTTGATTAATGCTTGCATTAACAAAAATGCAGATAGCAATTCTTCTCTTCAAAAATGAACTTACGATTGACGACTTACGAGTACCTACCAACACTCTTAACTTCGCGATCACTTTTTATCGTAAGTCATAAATCCTATTTATTAGTGAAACGGTCATAACTGTTAAGAGTGCATTTACGTCTTTGTTTCCGACTTACGACCTTTAGTGAAACGGTCGCCAGTTCTTTAAAAGAAAGAAAGAGAAACAAATTTAAAATTTTTAAAACATGTACCTGTTTGTGCAATATTTACACACTTCCGACGTTCGTTTGGCACTTCTTATCCATACATACCTAAAGTTACAAAAATAAAAGGCCGACTCGATATGATTTTCTCTCGATTTCCATCAGTAAATAAATTATTTATTTTCTCCCAACAGTCTAAATAACTAATAGTAGAAAAATAAAATAATCTAAGAAGATGGGAAATCGAAAAAAATAGAAAAATTAGAGAAATTATGGGGGAAATAAATATTTGCGCTTTGGGAAGCTGAGTGGTCCCTATTTGTTTACCAGTTATCAATTTGCAAAGTTCAAAGATCAAATTAATATTGGTCCTGGTTATTAGGTAATAAGTGTGAACGGTATGTGCCGATCAAATGTTATTATTCATCAGAATGAAACCAAATTTGAAATATATTGTAATGATAAAACAGAAAACCACCATATGACCGAACAAATTTTGAAAGTGACGATAAACACCATAACCTGGGTATGGACAAAGTCACTCATTATAGATACTGTGACTTTCCGGGGTATAGTAAATGTGGAAAAAATATATTGTGACTTTTTTTCCTGTGACTTTTTTTCTTGTGACTTTTATTCCTGCGACTTTTTTCCTACTTGTCTTGTGACTTTTTATCCTGTGACCTTTTTTCCTGTGACTTTTCTTCCGTTTACCATTTATGTATTGTATATATAATATCTTATTTATTGGAAGAGATGTACGAAAATCAAATATCCGTTTTATTGAAATTTCATGTCCTCCCATGAAAAGACAAACTATTATCTGCATCAATAATGTTTGGTAGTTAAATCTTATAATGTTGATATATTGCTTCAACAAGTATGTTCAATGTCAATATAAACATGAATGACAAATAAAAGTAAAGAAATTGCATATTTTTCATTGTTTCTACAGGTTTTGCTTGGTTGTTTTTATCCGGATATGTGTATTGCATACACGTTTGGTTTTGTTTGGTTGCATTTCTCCGAACATGAGTATTGCATATACTTTGGCTTTGTCTTCTTTGGTAGTCTTTATATACAAGTTATACAAGGTTTTATTCATGATGACCACGAAGATTTAATTAACAAACATGTCATGATGATACGCGTAACTGATAATATTTAATCAGTGAAGGATGGCGACATTATCTATCACACCCACAGCAGGCCATCTAATAAGACGTAGCATTATCCATACAAGATAAAAACCACTGAAAACATGCGAGATAACTCGTACTGACTTCTACTGTGGAAGATAGTTGGACATGTCCAATCAAATTAATCTATTTATGGTAATTAATATATGAGGTATACTAATACCTTTTGTCGCCTCTGAATCGATCATAAGTGTTTTATTTGAAATGAAAACAAAGGGAAATAGAGGGAATAATGGGAATATTGAAGCAGTATATTTATTTTGGAGACGCATTATATTTTAAAAGATTCCCACCCCATGTTAGACTTACTTAGGCACGGAATTACTGGGAACAAAAACACTGACATAAGTAATGACTATATCAACATAAGGCACCTATTAGAAATTTACAAAAATGTGTATCGGTTGTTATTTTCTTTTGAAATATGTGCAATAAATGATATGTGCAATAAATAAGATAATAAAAAGATAGAAAATAAAGCATGTCAACAACAAGTTTCATACTTACATACATACGGATCACATGTTATTCCCGAAACAAATAGTAAAAATGTAGATCTTAATGGTGTAGGCCAGGGGTATGGGAGACAACTCTATTTCATTGTCTTCTCAAATATATGGTCATCTGTGCGTTTGAAAATTCCCCCTCAATTCCAAGCTTCTTGGCAACACAGATTGTTTACATTTGATATGGGCAGTTTAATAAAAAATGACTCCTTTTCCTTTTACCTTTTTATAACTTTGCTCCTTGTCTTTTTATATCTTATTGCTGCTAATAAAAGTGTGTTATTATTATTTGCTTGAGCCAACAAAATATCATTGAAATATCTGTTTTCCAGAAAAAATTGCCATCGAAATATGTTGTTTAGCACATTTTGTGTGACAAACGTTTTTTCCTAATGAATTTCTAGAGTTTATCAAATAAAACAATATTAAATATCTACACCAGAATATTATATATTATGAAACTATAGTACAATTGCTTTATTTGTCAGGAAATCACTTACCCCTTGTGATGATTTATAAAAAATAAATTGGTCACATTGAAAAACTTATTACTAAAATATATTGGTATGACAAATCATTATATTGAAAAGAAAGTGTCATGTTGGAATAAATGTAGTGCTTTTAGAAGTGATATTGAAACTGTGATGTATGTTTCATGAAAAATATGTGCATTGCCCCATGAACATGTTTGCACCATTTTGACCTTCATATAATTATTAGGTGACCCGAACATGTCAAGAGGGTAAACAAAATATGTATACATTGTGGTCATTTTATACATTGTTATATTTTGTTGAATTCTGTGTTATTTTTTAGCAGTTCATGACAGTCTGTGACTATTAGTGACACTCATACTCACTACAAAACATGAAAATAAATCATCTTAATTGTCTAATTTTAATATAATTCCACTGTTGCATATAATGCTCAATTTCGTTGGTCAACACCATACCAGCTGAATTCTTTTATACATCTATATAACAATTGCTATTTTCAAGGAATGTATGCATTGTGTCAACACACCATTTCACTCACAAATTTTACATCTTTTTCAGTTTGCAGATGAAATGTCAAATTCTCACATTTATAAATTCTTTCAAAATAACCTATATTCCTATAATATTATTATTGCTGACAGTTTGAGAAAGATTCATATTTCAGAAAACAGAGAAAAAATAACTATACAAAGATTGAAATATCAAGGTGTAAATTAATTTTATGGTAGTAAAAAAAATGGAAAGCTATGTTCGGGGATTTTTTTTTGTAATACTGAACCTCTCTTAACTATCCCAGCCCCTCACACACACATACTCAGAAATTCTTTACCTAAGACATCTAAAGAATAGCCAGAATCAAATGAATTCAACTGGAGCACAGAATTTGAAGGAATTTAGCAATACAGCTGAGAGGCTGTCTGGATTGTTGTAATGAATTAATCAAGTTGAGTAAACCTCAAACCACCCTCCCCCTCCCAAACTGACTTGAAAATAAAAAAGACAATTGCAGTAATTTGGTAATTTGGACATTCAATATGACAAATATAAGAATTCAAATGTTTTTTTATTATTGGTAACTAATTTGTTTTTATCTCACAAATAAAGAAACAGCAAAAGATGAGTGTGTAATAACTTTCCTTGACAATTTCATTTTTTCTGGGTGCCATCCATGAAAAACATAATTATAAATATCTTAAAAATACGACGGTAAATGTTGGTAGAATTTGGTGCAATGATGTCTATATGTATATTCTTTACTGTGACATTTTTGGATAGAAATCAATCGTCAGGATTTTTTTTAGTCAGATTTGTAATACCAGGGTTGTATCTTAGGACATCCCCCTTTTTTTCAATTTCAACTGCTTTGCACATGATTATCTCCAAACAATATATCCGTATATGCTAAATATTTCATAATTATTCAACAATAACACTTTCAAGTGTATTAAAGCCAAAATATTGCCTTTCAACCAGAAATAAACGTGTATATCTACTGGAAGCTTCCGAAACTAGTATTACCATCTGGTGTCAAGACTATTCCCAAAATTGCTATATTTAGGATGTGTTATGGAGAAACTGGCACGGTGAAATTTCTTGAAACTTTGGCAGATAATGTATTTAGACATATCTATTCAATGATGCAAAAAAAAAATGATCGATGGGAAAATGTTTGGGTTACCAAGGTCTACACCTTTAATATAGATCATTTGTTTGAATCAAGGCTACCTAGAAACGTAGATCAGGTACGCTCAAAGTCGAAAGCCAAATAATTTTAAAAGTTTTAAGCTTGTTCTAAGCTGCACTTCCGGAAGATGTTTGTCTGTGTTTTTACGATTTTCCAATCGTATTTTAGAACTATTTTCACAATGTATTTTGTTTTTCATTTTTATTATGACGATTAATTCATCTTCCATTGTAACATTGCTTCAATGATATCTCCCCGACATCCATGTCTACAATAAACAAAACTGCAGAACAAAAATTGTATTCTGTACTAATTTTGCTATTTATTCTGGTCTCGTACAAAGACCATGTATTTCTTTTGAGGTTTGGGTTTATGGTGTTTAACTCCACTTTCAACAATATTTCAGTTATATCGTGCGGTCAGTTTTATTGGTGGAGGAAACAGGAGTACCCGGAAAAAAACCACTGACCTGCCGTAAGTCACTGACAAACTTTATCACTTAATGTTGTATCGAGTTTACCTTGCTTGAGCATCGCCATTGGAAATCAAATTTCAGAGAGAGAGAGAGAGAGAGAGAGAGAGAGAGAGAGTCAACTAATGATCTGATATATGCTGATTTATGGCTTAACCTATCGTTAATTGCATATTAAACCGCATCGATGGTATAATGGTTTACGTGCTCAACGTTAGTGTGGTAGATCGTTGGTCAAGACCTGGTGAGGTCAAATTACTCAACATTTAGGGGCGAGAGAGAGAGAGAGAGGTAAAAACTGGCTGGCTCTGAATCGGGATATTATGTCCGAGTGGAGCAGCAAGTCTACCTGCAGACAGTTGTCTTAGTGAGCTAGTTCTATAAAATTCTAACTAAGCATGTTGGTCTCGTACAAAGCAGACATCATTGTCATCTCATCTAATGTAATTTGTTCTCGCCACGTTATACCTGAACAATTTCTCATTTGGTGTTAACCTCACTCACTCACTGCATACTAAAAAGAGAGGTATATGTATGTAAGGAATAAAATCACCAATCAAAATTCTACTTGCTAAAAGGCTGATATTGGCCTATCCACATTCTGCTCCCCGTACTTGTTATTACTGTAGCTTCCAGTATAGCGAACGTGTTTCTAGGGAAGAAATGGAACACAATACTGGAGAATATATCCGTCCCATGTTAATGCATTTTTTTTATTTAGGTACTGAATTGTGTCATAGAATAAAGTGATATGTTAAGGTTAATAGTTTATTCCTGTAATCACATACAAGTTGTAGAAAACTATTTAAGAAGCATTTGTGCAAAAGTGTTCTGGTTTCTTTCAAACGATTCAGTTATTTCATAGAAATGGATAAAAATGTGAATGGCTAACAGACGACAAGACGACAAGACGACAACAGATTAAAAATAATGACACGCGGTTCATGTGATCTATGAAATATAACGCAGATGATTGATTATTGATTAAATATATTAAAACAATATTTAAAAAAAACTACACACAAGGGTTGAGCGCTGCCTGACTTATTTAATCAATATTTGTCATATTAATCACATTTTCAGACACATTTGTAAGCTAGTTGTTCCATTTATGTTTCCATGTGAAAACAAGACTCTCATGCTGTCATATTCTCCTTTACAGTCCTTAATAATCGATGACACAATTGACGAAAGTGGAATGATCTAACAAATGTCAGTTGATTGTCCCTCTGACATAATTACGTTCATACGCTTAGGCAGACCATCAATCTCAAAGTCAAAACTTATAAATACTATTCTGTCCGACACAAGCCATGAAACCTTTTTCAATAAGAATTGTACTCTGGGGAAGACTAACAGATGTGTCAGCAATGGGTTAATAGAGGTAGCCTGGTATATTCAATCTGGCAAAGCAAAGAACTTTCCAAATTTAACCATGGTTTTAAATTTAAGAGGAGATTGTAAAGATCATCAGCCGCAGCTTGATTTTCTATCTGCTATTTCATCTGTCGTTGTTGTTGTTCTGGAATTGGAGACCTTCATCACCAAAAAGCCGTACAAATGCTCTCTGTCTTACACAATTATGGTCACTCTGGCATCATACTAGCAATAGACGCGCTGAAACATGACATGCCTACTATAGGTAGATTGTGTAAAGAATATTATTATCAATTTCCAGAGCAAAAACAGGGAACTAAAATGTGCATTGTGGCTAAAAACATGGAAATAGAAAGTAATTTCGAAGTTACTAAGAAAATTCGTCAACATATGTCAGACTTTTTAAAGAAATCTACCACTGAACCATTATCTGCAATACTTCAGAAAAAAAACTTTTCAATTCGTTAAAAAGAAAGAAGATGAAGAACAAATTAAACAAGTAAGAGAAATGGCTAGCGAAATTCTGAGTTTCATTCCCAATGATTGTATGAAAGTCAGGAACATTATAACTCCTTTACAAGGGGAAACATGGCATATCTGGAGCAAACATCTAAAGACAATTAATAAGTCTTCAAAGTTTACATCTCTTCAGGATAGTGCTAAATTCGAAGATGAAATGAAAGAACAACGACAGAAGCAATTGGAATTGTCCCGTGCTAGTCATCCATTTATGGATAATTGTCTGGATATTTTACTGAAGGTTGTCGACGATGAAGCAAATTTTATATTACTAATTGAATGGGTAAAACATTTGCTTGATGACCGCGAGAGAACAGTTATAGCAAAATGTCTAGGTAAATATAAAACTGATGTACACAATCTTAAATCTGCCAAGCAAGAAAAGAAAGAACAGCCTATCGTCGACCAACCAGAAAAGGAGGCTATGAAGAGTAAAACCGTTCTTGCTGAATGTTCATTTCGCTTTGAACATATAATGCGAGAGAAGGAATAAAGACATGTACATCAGTCACCTCACGCAGTCAAAAAAATCTCCTGGTAAGGTTGCCACACATTGGAGCAAAGATAATGCTCATAGGTCATCCATTTGAAATCATGGATGGTGAAACAATCAGCATACCAATGAAATGGGTAGAGGCGGTACTTCTAGAGCTGCGAAGCATGATAGGCGATAAGAGATTGCTAGCACTGTCAGTCGTTGGTCTACAAAGTTCTGGTAAATCAACTTTATTGAATACTATGTTTGGCCTGCAATTTGACGTAAATGTAGGTCGCTGTACCAGTGGAGTCTACACCCAACTTGTTCCTGTTCAAAGCGGGGAGTGTTCATTTGATTATATTCTTGTTACTGACACTGAGGGCTTACGTGCTCCGAACCAAAGTGTTAATAAAGAACTCAATCATGATAACATACTAGCAACATTTGTTATCGGGTTAGGTGACATTGCTATTGTAAATGTGAAAGGTGAAAATCCTTCCGAAGTAAAAGATATTCTCCAGATATCGGTTCATGCTTTTCTGCGATTACAACTTGCCAACAAGCGTTTGAATTTAAGACAGCGTTGCATATTTATACATCAAAATGTTCCTGCTGCTGATGCTGAAAATAAAATGATTGAAGAAAGACAAATGTTTGTTGAAACACTTGACGAAATGGCAAAGGCGTCAGCAGACCTGGAAAATATAGCAGACATTCAAACATTTAGTCAAGTGATAGATTTTGACAGTGAAGAAAATGTTTCTTACTTTTCTGATTTGTGGAGAGGAGATCCACCGATGGCTCCGGTAAATCCAGGATACAGCACTCGTGTTGCTGAGGTCAAAAACGATATTTTATTTCGACTTGCATGTAAAAGAAATACATACCTCACTATCACAGATACAGTTTCTAGAATAGATGATCTTTGGAAAGGAATTTTAAAAGATGACTTTGTGTATAGTTTTCGAAATAAGTTTAGAACTGAAGGCTTACAACAGCGTTGAAAGAGAATACCATGGCATTATATGGGAACTTGATAAGTTCCAATGCGAATATGTATTGTCAAATACAAGAGTGGCTCTACATGGATGTAATAATGAAGACCAGCTACAAAAAGCTGTTACCAAAATTGCTCCTGAATTCGCGCAAGAAATTGGGATCAGTTAGTATTGTTCATTGAGACAAATAAGCTCAAAGAAGTCATGATTCAGTGGAAACAAACGAAATTAAATAGATTAAAATCACATGCAGAGGACTTGAATAATAAATCTAGAACTTAAATCAACAACCTTAAAGAGGAACTTAGAATAGAAAGAATTCGAATTCATGAACAAATAAAGCATGAAAATGAAATAAACGAACTATAGACAACATACAGAGCAATGATCATGCCCGAAAATTATCGCAAAAAATGAAGGGGGAAAACCTCAAGATGACGTCATCGAACAAGAAGTCAACAGCATGTGGGTAACGTGGTTAAATAAAATCACGCAAAAACTACAGATGAGATATTGTCAGTTGATGAACAAATTAAAAGTCTTCTGTGTGAGAAATATCCATCAGATATGGCATTCTTTACGTGCAATAATGGTGATAGTTCCGGTCGCAATTATGCCAGAATTACCAAATTGGTAGGCAGCCTACAACCAGAAGACATCGGCAATGAACATATCAGTGTCAGAAAGATGGTTAATGATAGTCAACAGGAGACTGATATTTACCTCTACAAAAAACAGGCAATCGATGTTTCAAATAATATATTCATGAAAATCGATATTAGACTAAACGAACTCGTCTGTCAAGACATTCGATTTGACATATCGTATGTCAACGAGATTTTAAATATTATTTACAACGATGTACAAAATCATAATGAACATACGCTGAACGAGTATACATTCAACCTACAGACAACATACAGAGCAATGATCATGAATCATGTTGTCCAGTATGTAACTGTAATCTTCACTACCCTAAATAACAAATATGATAGCAAGCACAGTCCAAGGGGACAAATGGAAGAATATAGACGAACAGCCTGGACCCTGTTTAAAAATCTTGTTGAGAGTAAGACAGGGGATATGGTAGCAGTTGGGTATTTAAAGAAGCAACAATGTTGAAAGTAAAAGAACATGTTTCTGATCTTATTCTACTTGATGTAGCAGATACAATTATGAGGTTATTTTCCTACGAGAAATACAGTGTTATGAAAGCGATAATGATCGACTTGGCGAAAAATGAAAACTTCGAAGATTACAAAGCATATATCAACGACCCTGCGTCATATGCTCGACAGTGGATTATGGCATTCATAAATAAAACAATTTTCGAAGAATCCATAGGTGACCAGACTCGATACTGTAAGCTTGCTGATTACAGATTAAAAGCAATATGCACTCAACTGGAAAAAACATATTCAATTCTACTAAATACTGTGAAGGAAAAGAAGATGTTGGTGTATATCAATGGATTGACACATTTCTGGCAGATATTTCCATTTCAGCAGTTTTACCTTTGCCAAAAGATACCTTTGTCCATATCAAAAACAGAACTATATCAGATCTTGCTTATATGAACACAGTTCTTGTTGAAGAAATAGAAAATGTGAAGCATGATATCATGAGAGATTTTGCAGAAACTACTAAGCTTAACGTCAAATGGAAACAAAATGTCGTTTCAATTATTATGGATAAAATATGGGGATGCGAGGAAAAATGTATGTTTTGCAACGAACCATGCAAGAATACAGATAAAAGTCATGTCAGTGATGATATAGATCATCAGTGCATACAGCACCGATCACAAGGAATAGGTGGCTTTCGCTATGCTTCAAATAAATCCCTTGATGTAGATTATTGCAACTCTTTAATACAGTCTGACATCAGTTACTCTATGGATCATTGTGCTTACAGAAAGTACAAAGAGTACAAAGCACATTATCCTGATTGGTATATTCAACCAACTTACGACACGTCGAAGTACTGGTTGTATGTTCTGTGTAAATATCAACATCAGCTGAAAGACTTGTATCATTCTGATTTGCCACATCTTCCGACAACTTGGAAAGATATTAACTAAAGAGGAAGCGATAGATAGTTTGTCGTGATAGCTACACAGCTGTCGTAATAGGTGTACAAATGTATCCATAACACTAGGATATGATTTCAGAATTACTAATACTGTGAATACATTTAAAATCGTGGATACCATTTCTCGTGAATATGTAATTTCGTGGATACCTTACAATAGTCAATAAATATTCACACGGTGCCAATTATTCTTTAGAATTCTTTAAGAGGGCCCGGGTGGCTCAATGAGTTAGGTAGTTGGATTACCTAACAACTCTTACAAGTCTATCACCAATACGCCGTGGGTTCGCGTCCGGCTTTGTAAATTACAAACATGGTGCACTCGATTAGCTGCTGCAAGTTCTCTCTGGGTACTCCGGCTTTTTCAACCACTAAAACTGGTCACCATGATAGAGCTGAAATATTTCTGAAAGTGACGTTAAAACACCAAAAAAATAAATCTTGAATTCTTTAATCATGGTTTAATACTATCCACGAAATGCACGAAAATTGGAACACCACGAATAATAATAAATCCAGAGTATACTTTATTGACAATTGATGAACATGAAAGGAATATTAGATACTTAATGTAGATTACCAATTTCGTATATACGTTTTAATGTATATTATATTAAATATACATTTATTGGATGTCATAAGCTTACTAGATTAATACATGTTTTATTCCTTATATATTGTAATATTAAATTGTATTACCTGTTTAATGTATGTTCTATTACCTGCCTAGTGTATTGCTAGTTCTATAGACTGTCTAGTGCAATGTTAGATACATTGACTGTCTAGTGTAGTATTAGATATATTGACTGCCTAGTGCAAGGTTAGATATATTGACTGTCTAGTGTAGTGTTAGATATATTGATTGCCTAGTGTAATGTTATATCTATTGACTGTCTAGTGTAATGTTATATATATTGACTGTCTAGTGTAGTGTTATATATATTGACTGCCTAGTGTAATGTTAGATCTATTGACTGTCTAGTGTAATGTTATATATATTGACTGTCTAGTGTAGTGTTAGATATATTGACTGCCTAGTGTAATGTTAGACCTATTGACTGTCTAGTGTAATGTTATATATATTGACTGTCTAGTGTAGTGTTATATATATTGACTGCCTAGTGTAATGTTATATCTATTGACTCTCTGGTGTAATGTTAGATATATTGACTGTCTAGTGTAATGTTAGATATATTGACTGCCTAGTGTAATGTTAGATATATTGACTGTCTAGTGTAATGTTAGATATATTGACTGCCTAGTGTAATGTGAGATATATTTAATGTCTAGTGTTAGATATATTGACTGCCTAGTGTAAATTTAGATATATTGACTGTCTGGTGTAATGTTAGATATATTGACTGCCTACTGTAATGTTAGATATATTGACTGTCTAGTGTAATGTTAGATATATTGACTGCCTAGTGTAATGTTAGTTATATTGACTGCCTAGTGTAATGTTAGATATATTGACTGTCTAGTGTAGTGTTAGATATATTGTATGTATAATGTAATGTTAGATATATTGACTGTCTAGTGTAGTGTTAGATATATTGACTGCCTAGTGTAATGTTAGACTTATTGACTCTCTGGTGTAATGTTAGATATATAGACTGTCTAGTGTAGTGTTAGCTATATTGACTGCCTAGTGTAATGTTAGATATATTGACTGTCTAGTGCAATGTTAGATATATTGACTGTCTAGTGTAGTGTTAGATATATTGACTGCCTAGTGTAATGTTAGACCTGTTGACTGTCTGGTGTAATGTTAGATATATTGACTGCCTAGTGTAATGTTAGATATATTGACTGTCTAGTGTAATGTTAGATATATTGACTGCCTAGTGTAATGTTAGATATATTGACTGTCTGGTGTAATGTTAGATATATTGTATGTCTAGTGTAATGTTAGTTATATTGACTGTCTAGTGTAGTGTTAGATATATTGACTGCCTAGTGTAATGTTAGACCTATTGACTGTCTGGTGTAATGTTAGATATATAGACTGTCTAGTGTAGTGTTAGATATATTGACTGCCTAGTGTAATGTTAGATCTATTGAATGTCTAGTGTAATGCTAAATATATTGACTGTCTAGTGTAGTGTTAGATATATTGACTGTCTAGTGCAATGTTAGATATATTGACTGTCTAGTGTAGTGTTAGATATATTGACTGTCTAGTGCAATGTTAGATATATTGACTGCCTAGTGTAGTGTTAGATCTATTGACTGTCTAGTGTAATGTTAGATCTATTGAATGTCTAGTGTAATGCTAAATATATTGACTGTCTAGTGTAGTGTTTGATATATTGACTGCCTAGTGTAATGTTAGATATATTGACTGTCTAGTGTAATGTTAGACCTATTGACTGTCTGGTGTAATGTTAGATATATTGACTGTCTAGTGCAATGTTAGATATATTGACTGTCTAGTGTAGTGTTAGATATATTGAATGTCTAGTGTAATGTTAGATCTATTGACTATCTAGTGTAATGTTAGACCTATTGACTGTCTAGTATAATGTTAGACCTATTGACTGTCTAGTGTAATGTTAGACCTATTGACTGTCTAGTGTAATGTTAGATCTATTGACTGTCTAGTGTAATGTTAGATCTATTGACTGTCTAGTGTAATGTTAGACCTATTGACTCTCTAGTGTAATGTTAGATCTATTGATTGTCTAGTGTAATGTTAGACCTATTGACTGTCTAGTGTAATGTTAGTTCTATTACCTGTCTATTGAAATATGAGTTTTGTATCTGTCTATTCTAATGTAATTATTTTACTCATCTAGTGTACTATTAGATATATTGACTGTCTACTGTAATGTTAGATCTATTGACTGTTTAGTGTATTGTTAGATATATTGACTGTCTAGTATAGTGTTAGCTCTATTGACAATCTAGTGTAATGTTAGATATATTGACTGTCTGGTGTATGTTAGATATATTGACTGCCTAGTGTAATGTAAGACCTATTGACTGTCTGGTGTAATGTTAGATATATAGACTGTCTAGTGTAGTGTTAGATATATTGACTGCCTAGTGTAATGTTAGATCTATTGAATGTCTAGTGTAATGCTAAATATATTGACTGTCTAGTGTAGTGTTAGATATATTGACTGCCTAGTGTAATGTTAGATATATTGACTGTCTAGTGCAATGTTAGATATATTGACTGTCTAGTGTAGTGTTAGATATATTGAATGTCTAGTGTAATGTTAGATCTATTGACTGTCTAGTGTAATGTTAGACCTATTGACTGTCTAGTATAATGTTAGACCTATTGACTGTCTAGTGTAATGTTAGACCTATTGACTGTCTATTGTAATGTTAGATCTATTGACTGTCTAGTGTAATGTTAGATCTATTGACTGTCTAGTGTAATGTTAGACCTATTGACTGTCTAGTGTAATGTTAGATCTATTGATTGTGTAGTGTAATGTTAGACCTATTGACTGTCTAGTGTAATGTTAGTTCTATTACCTGTCTATTGAAATATGAGTTTAGTATCTGTCTATTCTAATGTAATTATTTTACTCATCTAGTGTAATATTAGATATATTGACTGTCTACTGTAATGTTAGATCTATTGACTGTTTAGTGTATTGTTAGATATATTGACTGTCTAGTATAGTGTTAGCTCTATTGACAGTCTAGTGTAATGTTAGATATATTGACTGTCTGGTGTATGTTAGATATATTGACTGTCTACTGTAATGTTAGCTCTATTGACAGCCTAGTGCAATGTTAGAAATATTGACTGTCTGGTGTATGTTAGATATATTGACTGTCTGGTGTATGTTAGATATATTGACTGTCTGGTGTATGTTAGATATATTGACTGTCTGGTGTATGTTAGATATATTGACTGTCTGGTGTATGTTAGATATATTGACTGTCTGGTGTATGTTAGATATATTGACTGTCTGGTGTATGTTAGATATATTGACTGTCTTGTGTATATTAGATATATTGACTGTCTGGTGTATGTTAGATATATTGACTGTCTGGTGTATGTTAGATATATTGACTGTCTGGTGTATGTTAGATATATTGACTGTCTGGTGTATGTTAGATATATTGACTGTCTGGTGTATGTTAGATATATTGACTGTCTGGTGTATGTTAGATATATTGACTGTCTGGTAATGCACTTTCTTTTATATGTATAGTTTGATGTCCGTTATATTACCTGTACCTGTACATTGTAATGTTAGTTCTATTACCTGTCTATTGAAATATAAGTTGTATTACCTGTCTATTCTAATGTAATTATTTTACTTATCTAGTGTACTGTTAGATATCTTACCTTCCTAGTGACTGGATATTGTTATTGTTATACATTGTCACTGACAGAAATATAGCTTCTTTATGTGTATTCGGCACCAAACTGGGGAAAGGCTCTGTGAACCTGGTCTTTATCCTAATGTTTAAGCCTCATACCCATAAACTTTACATTTGAAGACACTGCTGCTATTGTCTATGTATATATTTTCAGTCATCATCCAGCAATCACACCATATTCAACCGGTTGTTATTTTTTTATATTCCCAATTTATAGCACTGAAATGAGTAGTATTATTAAAATAGTAATGAAAAGACAACGTTATTTAAAGACATTTATGACATTGATGCCCGTGATGAAAATAAAAACAGGTACTTCACCAATTAATTACCTTGTGCATGATATACTATACTACTATTGCTATGCAATAAGGGCCGGATTATAAGGGGCTCTAGGCGGAAGACTATACTAGCCTATAGGGTAATCAGGCCCTGTGTACAATGCAACATGTTTATAGAAGTATTTGTTAATAGTTAATACATATATTAAAAAATAGTTTTTACAACGTTCATTCATACCGAATGTTAAGAAGTCAATATAATCTACGTCCTGACTCGGGACAGACACAAAAAGTATTGGGTAAAACCAATTAATGTGATACAACCTGTCACTCTGTGTATCTTTCTCTCAACAGCCAAAATAAAGATACATGAAAAGTTATTTTCGAGTTCGTGAATATGGTTGTACGATATATATAGCTATATTTTATTGTACATTTCACCACTTAACGCTATCATGTTATTTATACTGCTGAATATATTATCATTATCATTATTATGTTTCTACTGGTTTTTGTTTTTGTTATTTTTTTTAGGGGGGGTAGGGGGTGTTGTTTGTTTGTTTGTTTTGTTATTATCATTATTTTTAAACCTTTTCTACGATTGTGCATTGTAAAAACAAGTACTTATTCAAAGAGAATTGTATAAAATAATGCGACATATTTTTTTTAAATTGATACTATGGATTGTTCAACATTAACGCCACTAACACGACTTAATATTTATTGTAGTTTTGTTTGGATTGACTTGAACAATAACTAATCATAAGGTGTATATTAGAAATAATGCTGGTTCATTTAACATACTAAACAACAATTGTAAGATTATAATAATGCTATCGTGATATCTCTTTGTTTTCGTCTTTTTTAATGTCAAACTTCGATCTGTAACATCGGCTTAAAAGTAATTTAACCATTACCTCGACGTGACAGGACAAAGTTTGACATTGAAAAAAATGTCTCGGTGACACGAACATTCTGTCATTTTAAAAACAGTATATATTTGTTACTAATTTAGTTAAACATTTGGTGTTGTGCCAACATTTTAGACGTATACATGTATATCTATATAAACACCCAACAAAAAAAACAAAAAAAATATATATATATATAAAGTCTAAGGGAATCTACCAACCAGAGAACTTAATGAGTAACGGATCGTCGAGACATGGCGATGCAGCACAAGCAAAATAAATAATAGAAGTCTAGAAGATTGTGCAACGATACCGATAAAGATGTTACAAAAAATATATTGACAACATTTTCGATCAACAAATGACCTTCCTCAGTGTCTTTCAAAATTAGACTGAGTTTGTAAAGATTAGATGGTATAATTACAACTCACTAAATAGTCAGGTGACAATTTTACGTATATTTAACTACTGTCAAAAAGTTAAGGATTTGTGCTCACCACCTTTAATTAACGATGGAGTTCAAGATTTTTTATGCGTCACACTTTGTCACCTGATAAGTCATGAATGGGAAAAGGATCTTAGATATTTTTACTTTATCTTAAAAGCAAGAGATAATTGAAATATATGTCTTTAATGTACAATCATAAATACATAATAAGCGTTTTCATATAAGCAGCGGCGGCCATTGAACTGTATGGCTGCCATTGCTTTCGAGACCCATCCGTGTAATCAGCAATCCCGCGCATAATAAGACAACTTTCGCTTCTATTCCCTTCAAGTGATTCAAGAACTGCGTCTGCTTCTGCGTCATATGCTCGGACACCATATATACGGGCGAAAATCTTTCGTAATTTCCCATCCTTTGCTACATGCTTACCACTGGCGATTGGTCCAAACCGGACGTTTGTTCTTCCTTCAAAATAATAGTCTTAATAAAAGGACGATGGAAATTAGATTCCTCGACTTTCAGTCTTTCACTTGCTTCCTCTAAGAAAATATCCCATGGTCTTTCCGGTTCCACGGAGGATTGTGCGATCTTTTTGTATTTGTTGACTAGATTCTGGAGTGAATCGTCCGGACAGGACCATTCCTTTACATTAAATCTGTACTCGTCCGTATGGTGTAGGTATTCTAACTTTTGGCGCTGTAGGTATTGATCTTTACATATTCCTGTAGGAACCGAAACAACAACATCACCAAGTCTTACATGGTTACTTCCGTCATCATAATCAGGAACGGAACCTCCTAATCCAACTAGAAAGACGTGTTGAACCTTGTTAAAGGTACCTAATCATAAAAAAGAAAATATTATCAATAGTTTGATCAACTTAATTTAACTTACAAGAAGACATACCAAATGATAACAGCATTCAACAACCTTAACTTTAACAATGATCGTTTCCAGAGATCTTGGCAAATATTTGTTTTGCTAATATTTCATCCGAAGCATCTGAGTTCAATCATACTCAAAACCACGACACCCTCCACCCCTGCTCCCCCACCCCTACTCTGATTTTGTGGGGTTCTTTTTGCTCGTTCTTTAGTCTTCTGTGTAGAGTTTTGTAGATCGTTGTTTGTACGTCTTCTATTGTCTGTCATTTTTCGATTTACGGCTTCTGCATACCCTTCCGGAGGACTTAAATTAACCCCTCGTTCTTAGACAAGTGCGTCGATTTTTAAGTTTGTTTAATTGTGTTTTGTAGATCATTGTTTGTCTTTTTTCTTTTGGCCATTGTATTGTCTGTCATTCTTCGATTTACGGATTCTGATTATGTTTTGGTATCTTCAAATCTTTCCTATGAATAAAGAATGATAAAAATTCAATATTTATAACACTACAAATATATAAAATAGAATATGTTTTTAAGATATTTTTGCTATGCTGCGAAATTGAAAATAGACAAGTCCACCATCTGTATCTTGAAATTGCATTCGTCGTTTCCATGGACACTAGTAACTCGAAGTAAAACGTGGTTCGTTAGAAGCAGGTGTAAGCTTAATTCGTTACAGATAACTCAAATGTTTGTATTTTATTTGGTAAAAACATCGGTACCTTCCGCATTGACTCAACGAGGTTCGTTAGTAATTACAACACATGACTCCTAATAAATAAACGTACGAGTAATCCGAAGGGGCAATAAAGAATGAACAATCCAGAGACACTGACAACATTGGGTACACAAGACACAAGAAGAAGACACACAAAATAAAAAGCACCACACAACACTGAAAAGAAAACATTGCATGAAAAGAATAAATTTTACTGGCAGTGAAAGGGAAATAACTGTTAGAATCAAGTCAAATTGGCAAAGGTGCAAATGGTCTATTGGGTGTATGTCAGTGTAAAGAGACTCATAAACACAGGAATGGTTGCAATGTTCCAGAACACATGCACCTTACGACTTGCCAAATGATACCGAATCTAGCAAAACAATGGAAAGGACAACGGAATTGAGGGTATTTCTCATAATTTGTAGATATTTGAACCTTTAAACAATCGGAGGAGATGTTTATAGTAGGGATGTCAGATCGATTAAAACCTTATAACCGGTTACTCGGTCATGTTTCCGATCGAGTACCCGGTTACTCGGTAGAACATTTATTTATTTTGTTCGGTTTAGAAAAGTACAGCTGGGTTCAATGACACTTCTGTTTTCTTCCTTTCTTTTCATTATATCAAAGTTTTATATTTCAACTATAATTGTACAGATTCAGTTGAATGATAACAAATTTAGAAATATAAATTTATTATTTACAACACAGTACAAATTATTTACATACCAGGTTATGTCATGTCACATTCATGATTGTTATTCGGTCATTGTGGTACAGAGTTTTTGTTAAGGAAAATAATTTGGTCGATGCAAGACGACGACAGTCTGTTGAAAAGCTTCGTAACAATCAAACCTGCTGCCGAGAAGATTCTTTCCGACGGAACAGATGTTGACGGAACAGCTAAATACCGGCGCGCAAGAACCGAGAGTCTTGAATATTTATCACAGCCCTATCTCTCGAAATTCAATTCAAACACACTTTTAATAGTTCAATACTTTAAATTCGACTGTGTGCATACCAGTTTAATCACTTTGTTTGGTTAACATTGGTAAACCTACAAGCTAGTATTTTGCCGGGGGTATAAACAGATCAGAGCTCAATTACCATTTAATTGACCAATAATTGATATGTAAACATATGTCAAGCGCTGGTTTATGTGTACGATTTCTATTATATCTATAACATTAATTATTTATTGTCCGAAAAATGTTATCACTATTTTCATAAAAAAAAGTTTTCCGAGTAACCGAATACCGATTTTGGTATTCGATAATCGGACGTTCGAGCGAGTACCCGGTTAACCGGGTACTTGTTGCCATCCCTAGTTTATAGCAAATGGAAAATTTAAAATTAAGAAGTTGCTATCACATTTTGAACAGATTATAAGAAAATATACATATATGTTATTTTCTTTGCACATTGAATGAAAGGGATACCTTCGTCCGCCTTAAAGGAATATAATTCATGCAAGATGCATAAGCTTAGAATCAAAGTCGGCAATGTGCATATGGACTATTCGCAAGCAGTTTAACAATATGAATGAAATCCTATATATTTGCTTTGGATCAATATATAGACTACCATCTCATGTCTGTCTATTACCACTATATTATCATTTTTTCCCGGTATTTTCATGGGCCTTCGTGGACGTGATCGTAAGGTAGTTGGATTTACAACTACCTGTCCAATGGGAGCTTATTACCACTAACGTTGTGAGTTCGAACTCCGTTCATGACGAGGTGCACTCGATACAACATTATGTGATAATGGTTGTCAGTGACTTGCGACAGGCCGGTGGCTTTTTACGGGTACCCCGGTTTCTTCCAACATTAAAACTGACCGCAACGATATAGCTGGAATATTATTGAAAGCGTGTTAAACACTATAAGTGTAAACCACCCAAAACTGGTATTTTCATGGACAATTCTATTACTGATCTAGAATGTTTAGATAAAATAAATGTTAGCCTACCTAATAGTCTTGTCACAGTATACTCAGCGGATAATTTAGAACTTTCAGGTCACGTGTGGCCTTTCAATAATGTTGTTGATGCTATCTTTTGTTTTCCTATCTTGCCGACAGTATAAACCTGTGATTCGCCTGAAATAAATCAAAAAGAAAATGGCGCTTGTTTTTTTTTTTTTTTATTCATATTAATATTTGTATTGACCTAGCTGTGTGAAATTAAATTATCATGAAGAAGCTAGATACATAAGGTAAAAATGGATACGGTAGTGTCGCTGGAGATTGAAAATCATCCCCCATTATATTAAATTCCCTCAGCATGAAAACCATGACCATTCATATATTCGAAGAATGAAAACCATACCCATTATTATATTCGAAGAATGAAAACCATACCCATTCATATATTCGAAAAATGAACACCATACCTTCAAATATTCGAAGCATGAAAACTATACCCATTCGTATATTAATCAGCTATTGGTGCCCCATTCATATATTGAACTAAAATCTTAAATTAACGTATTTAGATCAATTTTGCGCTTTATAATGTTAAAATGGGACTTTATAATAGAAGAATTTGGATTGGCAATAAAGAAGCTTCACGTACTTATGGTTATATCATAGCAGGAGAATTCACACCTCTTGAAATATTGAAGTGACAATTTACGATTTAATCATATACTTGAAAGCTGACAAATCGAGGCATGTATTCCAGTGACGGTGTGTTTATACATGTATACAGGAAGTGAACCCCCACTTTACGCTCGTGTATATATGCTTAGTTACAACGAATTAATCTTAGTGTAACACATTGTTACCATAGATGAAAGGGTTGTTTGCAGGTCTAATTTCAAGTTATTCACAGACTGTTATTACGTGTTGAATATATTAAATGATGTTTTGTCGCCAATGGCTTCAATTGTGTATTGTGTCCTTTATGTTGTCAAGAATTCCCGACTGATAAAGTACTGAAGGGGCGGACAGCAAAAAGGGAGGTGGGAGAAAGGGGGCGGGAGGTGGGAGAGAGTACCCCCTGTCCAACCCTCAGTACTAGACGGAGAGACAGAGCAAGACGTATAATGCCAAATAAAAGTGCAATACATAATTGTAAAGTGTGATTACTCAAAAATATTTAAAAAAAAACAAAAAAAATAAACAGACAATTTTAATATTGATTACAGCTCAAAAGGAAAACAAAACATTTAATTAGCATGAATCTTGCCGGTCAAGAAAGTCGTCGTGCTACTCGGTTAACTTACGTTAGCTGGACAACTAGTTAAGATTGACAATACAGTTAAACCTGCACATGCGGTCACCATGAAAAGAGTTATATCCCAAGGTGACATCACACCCCTATACGTCATAACTAGCTTACGTCAAAAGGTTGAAAATACAGAGAGCATGATACAATTTAAATAATCATAATAATTAACTCTTACCACTGTGTCGATACCTCTGCTGGTGAACTATTAGTCCCCGAGGGTATCATCCGCCCAGTAGTCAGTGTTTTGGGATTGATATGGTTTACTAGATATATATATTATTAAAATTTACATCTTAAAACGAAGGTTCTCCTGCTTAGGGCATAGCCGACCATAGTATATTTTTGATATCCTCTTTAGTCTCTTTCGTTTTATCGCTCCCAAAATAGTTTTAAACTATTTAACTTTCCAATCTTTTGATTATGAGCGTACGCGATGAAGGTTATTCGAGAAACGCATCGTGTGCACTAAAGTAGATATCTACGTTTTCATTAACTAAGTAGTAATTACAGATTTCAGTACAAAGAAATACTATAAATGGTGGAAATTAAAAGATGGTCTGATTCGAACAATGTAATGGGGAATATTTTGGTTTTGTTCGTGTTCGGTTGTAACAACGTTTGCGCAGTTCCATTTTCGCCTGATCAAGTGTATGGATAAATAAAATGTTGTTTTTGAAAATCTTGAAAAAAATATAAATATTTACTTATGGGTTAGGGTTATGGTGTGTCACGCCCTTTCAACAATATTGCAGAGTATCCGGAGAAAACCACCGACCTGCCACAAGTCACTAATAAACTTTATCACATAATATTGTATCGAATACACCTCGCCTGAGTGGGGTTCGAACTCACAACGTCAGTGGTGATAGGTACTGTTTGCATAGGTAGTTACTTATTACCTTCAGTTTTATACTTAACAAATGCAGTTTTGTCATCTATTAAAGCATCTACTGTTAACTTCTCACAATATAACGACGTTATTACAGCAATGGTTGGTTGGTCACATCACGACCAACGTAAAACGATTGAGATTAGCACAGGTTTATAATAGTAAGAAAAAATCTCAAAACAACAATACCATAGAGTTGACAGAGGGAACGAAAACTTTGACAAAATGTAATCTATTTTGATGTAGACGAAATTACATGGACTACGGTCCCGATTTTAAATAATAAAGTTTTCTTGAAATATATAGACTTGAGGAGTAAGACTGATTGTTCTTTGACGTAACATCATAACATTATTTCACCTGGGATCTAGTGAGAAATCGTATAAATTCATGTATTAGCAAGAGTATATTGTGCATGGTCACCGTCTTTCTCCATACATAAAAATCAAGCACCCGCTTTAAATACCTCCGTGTTACTGACGCGGAACGAAACTCTCAAAATTCCTAAGAATACCTTACATAATGATATGCTTACTAGTTGTTGCATAACTTCCGCATCAAATTATGGACAGCACCCGAGTGCAAAACGCAAAGGTTAGGCACATGGATGGTACATTGGTTGTATTCTTTGACATCTGAGAACAGACCTAACACCACTAACATTATTGTTTCGCGTCAAGATGTCAACCTCAAGTGTTGTTTCCTCCTCATAAGTATGGTAGTCGATAAAGCTCACAGGTTTAGAATTGGAACGAAAAGTATGGGGAGTGCAAGCTTTAGGAGTGGATCGGAAAGTAAGGGGCAAGCCGGTGGGAGTGAACTGGAAATGAACCGAAAAATTGGGGGGATGCAAGCTTTCAAAACTTAAAAGTGACTAGCAAAAACATAAAATAAAAATGCCCATTTGACTTCAAACTGTACCATTATATCTCTTGATCAACTGAACATTATCTGCCTACATACTTCAATTCAGTTTATCTTAAATATTTGCCAAGAACGTGGTGAAAATGTCAACACATATGATACTTTCTGAACTTATATAAAATGACCATCTATGATATGAACTTCTGTGATTTCTTCTGAACTTCTACGAAACCTTCTGCACATTAAAGATGTTTTCTGACCTTCTATTGTGTGATCTTTGTGGATAATCTATACAAAATCCAGTGACTTCGACGATATACGTTGATATGCGTTGATATTGTGAAAATAAGAGAAATGCTATTTTTGTGAGCTTGACAACATAATCAGAAACTCATTCTTCCCAATTAAAACTCTGAGTGCCCCCTTTTGGCCAAAGACTAGTATCAAATGAGGAAAAGCGGATTAGATCATCACAGTTTTACCCAATGTGTAACATAATAAATAATGGTTTTATGAAAAAGTCTGTGTTATGTATATTTATTTCCTAATATCGACGAGGGATCACCATACTAGTTTGTAGAAAGCTATTTCTCGGTGAATTGATGACGATCAAGACTTACATTTGGAATCAGGTATGCCAATTAGACGTCTGACTATATATGGCGTATTTTGTTTAACCAATCTCGTAACCTTTAAGATAAATCTAGATACGTGTTGTAATCTTCTTTTGTTGTTGTTGTTGAATTTGCCATCATTTTGTACTATTATGCTTAATATGGACATGTAGCAAAATTTAACTTGGAGAAACTAACAGGTTTTTACAGTTTTACTATGCATTTTTTTTTCAAAAGGTGTAAAAGAATCTTTTCAGTATGTTACCTCCCTTGAATCGGGTCTTTTTCTAGGTTTTTTTAACATGCTGAAAATATAGACAATCTGCTTTTATATGTCGTCCTCATCAGATCGGAAATATTGAATTATCAATTTTTCAAGGAAATCTTTTAATCTATTTTTGTAACTACCTTTAAAAAGAAAGACTGTTTTACAAAAAATACATGTTATATATGTGTTAGGTAACATATATTTAGGAACAGTAGGGGGTTCATAATTCACAGATATTTTATCTAACCTCATACATAGAAAATGAAATATGACATATGCCTGTACCGAATTCGGTCGTATAATATTTAAATGAGTTCGCGGAAAATAAGGTAAAAAATAGATCGTATGCCATGATACTTCATGAACCGTACAGATATATTGAATTGTTGATTTTTGTAAAATCAAACAACAAAAGGCAATCGTTTAAATTTATTTGATATTCTTTAAGAAAGAAAGAATGGTTTTACGAAAATCACTGCGCTTGATACATATATTCACATAATATAGACGTGGGATCAACATAATCATTTGTAGAAAGCTATCACCAGGTGAATTATATGACAATCAACACTTTCATTTGGAATCAGGTATGTCAATTAGACGTCTAACCATATATTACGTATTTTTTTTCCTTATCAATCTCGTAACTGTTCAGATAAATCTAGATACGTGTTGTGATCTTTTTTCTTCTTGTTGTTGAATTTGCCATCATTTTGTACTACTTTGCTTAATATTGACATGTAACAAAATTTAACTCGTAGAAACTAACAGTTCTTTACCGTTTCACTATGCATTTTTTCATTTCAAGATTTTAAAAAATCTGTTCAGTATTACCTCCCTTGAATCAGATCTTTTACATGCTAAAATATAGAAAATCTGCTTTTGCAGCTTGTAGGTTCAACTAGCAATTAATTCGGTACATTTATATTTCATTCCATGTTATATTGCTATTTTATGTACAATATTTGACTCCAACAAATTGATAACATATTCATTTTGGGATCTCAAGAAGACCATTAATTTCTTTAGATGATGATGACTAATTGATATGAAATATATTGGATGTATCAGTTATGATGTCTTTCTCCTAAGAGTTGTGGCTTTCAACAAACAGATTCCTCCTTCCTAACTAGGAGTCAGTTATCTACGATCATTCATTTACCCTGCCATTGCACTGTTCATGTTTGTATTGTCATTCATTGCTGTGGTAGTATGTGGTCTTTTGCTTGGAAACAATATGTATGGATTTTTTATTATTTACTTTTATATGTATTGCTGTTGGAGCTCCATTTATCAAAAGGGGAGGGTTGGGTGCGATATTACCAGTTTTAACACCGCTACATTTTTGTTCCAAGCAAGGATTACCAACGTTCTATGTTGTGGTCTTGTTTATCAGTTGAGGTGAGAGGCAATTGGTTCGTTTTGTTGATATTGGTGAAATTGCTTACCATCGTCATTTAAGCTTTCTTTCCATAATGTAGGATTTATTCAGCAACATTTGCCAATTTGCGATATTGATTTCCCATATCATACACCTAAGCTGGAGAACGAATTTGCTGAAGCCGAAAGGACAATCGGGAATGGATAATCCAGGGACACAAGCAACGTTGAGCACAAGACACAGAATCAAGACAAACAAAACGAAAACACACAACACAGAAAACTTAAAAGATGAGCAACAGGGACCCCACCAAAAAATCCGGGATATATTTCTATGGTCTGATCTTCTGTGATACTTTCTGAGCTTCTACGATCTAAACGTATATGTTGCTTTCTGAGCTTCTATGATCTGAACTTCGATTATGCTTTCTTAGCTTCTATGACCGGAACTTCTATGATACTTTCTGAGCTTCTTTGATCTGAACTTCTGTGATACTTTCTGAGCTTCTTCGATCTGAACATCTATGATGCTTTCTGAGCTTCTTTGATATGAACTTCTAAAATACTTTCTGAGCTTCTGTGATCTGAACTTCTGTGATACTTTCTGAGCTTCTTTGATCTGAACTTCTAAAATACTTTCTGAGCTTCTTTGATCTGAACTTCTATAATGCTTTCTGAGCTTCTTTGATCTGAACTTCTAAAATACTTTCTGAGCTTCTGTGATCTGAACTTCTGTGATACTTTCTGAGCTTCTTTGATCTGAACTTCTAAAATACTTTCTGAGCTTCTGTGATCTGAACTTCTGTGATACTTTCTGAGCTTCTTTGATCTGAACATCTATGATGCTTTCTGAGCTTCTTTGATATGAACTTCTGTGATGTTTTCTGAGTTTCTTTGATCTGAACTTCTATGATGCTTTCTGAGCTTCTATGATCTGAACTTTTATGATGCTTTCTGAGCTTCTATGATCTGAACCTCTATGATACTTTCTGAGCTTCTATGATCTGAACCTCTATTATACTTTCTGAGCTTCTATGATCTGAACTTATATGATGCTTTCTGAGCTTCTATGATCTGAACCTCTGTGATGTTTTCTGAGCTTCTTTGATCTGAACTTATATGATGCTTTCTGAGCTTCTATGATCTGAACCTCTATGATACTTTCTGAGCTTCTATGATCTGAACCTCTGTGTTACTTTCTGAGTTTCTTTGATCTGAACTTCAATGATACTTTCTGAACCTCGGTGATATTTTCGGAACTTTTATTAAACATTTCATCTTTTCGATGATATTGGATAATAATCTATGCAAAAGCCAATGACTTTATATGTTTTGAGCGTTGATATTCTTAAAATAAGAAGAAGACTCTTTTTAGTGACCTTGGCAACGTAATATAACAACTCATGATTCTTCTAAATTAATCATGTAAAAACTTGAATTACACCCTTTTCATGCCAGCATACCTTCTGATTAGGTCGGAAATATTGAATTGTCAATTTTTCAAAAACCAATCTGCTCAAGGGAATCTTTTAATCTATTTCTGTAACTACCTTTAAACAGAAAGAACGATTGTACAAAATACATGTTATATATGTGTTACGTAATATATATTTAGACACACCTGTACCAATTTCGGTCGTTTTCAATGGGTGTGTTATATTTAAATGAGTTCGTAGAAAATAATGTAAACAATAAATCTTACACCATAATACTTGATAAGCCGTTCAGGTATATTGAATTGCTAAATTTTTGAAAATCAAACCAGAAAAGGCAACCGTTTAAGTTACTTTAAAGAATGAATGGTTTTTGGAAAATGTGTGTGTTATGTATATATATTTCCTAATATCGACGTGGTATCACCATAATAGTTTGGTGAACCAGGTGAAATTTATTACGATCAAGGATAACATTTGGAATCAGGTATGTCATTTGGTCTTGCCAATCTCGTAACTTTTCAGATAAATCTAGATGCGTGTTGTTGTTTTTGTTGTTTCTTTTAATCTGCCATCATTTTGTACTACTATGCTTAATATGGACATGTAGCAAAATCTAACTCGGAGAAACTAACATGTTTTTACTGTTTTACTATGCATCTGGTAATATAAAGTACTCGAATATTTAAATGTTGCAATGATCTTAATCGTTTTAGTAGTGTAGGCTTCTATATGCGTGTAGATTTCATTTTTTTAAGAAACATTTGAGATTTTCCAATTTGTGGACATTTTATTGTATATCACTCACCGAAACTCGTTGTTGTTGAGATGTTTCAACGAATTCTAGGAAAGCAATGTAAACAATATGCTTGGTTTGGCTGATGGTGTTTATCGTCACTTTCAACAACATTTCATTTTTTCGTAGTAATCTGTTTTATTGGTGGAGGAAACCGGAGTACCCAGAGAAAACAACCGACCTGTTGCAAGTCACTGACAATCTTTATCACATACTGTTGTATCGAGAACACTTCGCCATGAAAGAGGTTCGAACTCACAACGGTAGTGGTGATAAGCACTGATTCAACATATATTGTAAATCCAACTATCATACAATCACGACCACGGCTGCTCAACAACGAATTCTAGGAAAGCAATGTAAAAAATAAATATCATGCCAAAAAATAGAAAGTAAACCGTTCCCTTTTATTGAATTGCTGATTCTTGTAAGCATCAAACTAGAAGAAAAATAGTCGTTTATACCACATTTATGTTGTTACCTTTAAGTTGACCGTCACGATATAGATGAAGTATTGTTGAAAGTGGTTCTGAACACTATAACCCCCACCATAACTATTTAAGATGTCTGAACATCCATAATTGATTTTTTATCAGTTTCCTAGCATTGATAATAAATATCGATGCTGCAATATTTACTTTGTTGAGTGTGTCGCCATTTGTTCTATCATAAACTCAATGCAAGAAATATTTGATTAGGAGAAACTCGAAGGTTTGAGAGAACAAAAATGTCAACGATCATATCAAAGGAGCTTTACTACTTGTCTCCTAGCAACTAATATCAGGAGTAGTGTATGGATGTGGGGTTCATTTTGAAGGACTTTCCAGATCTGCTAATTTGAATATGCTACATAAAAAAAACTCTTGAACCGTCGGGAGAAAAGCAAACAATAATAATAATAATAATAATAATAATAATAATAATAATAGTAATAGTAATAATAATAGTAATAGTAATAATAATAAAAATAATAGTAATTATAATAATAGTAATAGTAATAATAATAATAATAAAAATAATAATAATAATAGTAATAGTAATAGTAATAATAATTGTAATAATAATAATAAAAAAATAATAGTAATAATAATAATAATAATAATAGTAATAGTAATAATAATAATAATAATAATAATAATAATAATAATAATAGTAATAGTAATAGTAATAGTAATAATAATAGTAATAATAATAATAATAATAATAATAATAATGATAATAATAGTAATAGTAATACTAATAATAATAATAATAATAATAATAGTAATAATAATAATAATAATAATAATAATAACCAAAAAAAATAAATAATAATAATAATAATAATTATAAAATAATAATAATGATAAAGTAATAATAATAATAATAATAATAATAATAAAGCAATAATGATAATAATAATTATTATTTTTATGAAAAAATGATATATAAAAAATGTCTGTCAAATATCTGGTAAAACATTACTTTATATAGAAAAATAACTTGCATGCAATAGTGCTAGTGGCATATAATTCTTATTCAAATATTTTGGGTAGTGACATGTTGTATGATTAGTATGATCCTTTGTAAAAATGCAATTGTTTTCATAATATGCCATGCTATATCTCATATACTGAAATAATAGGCTTTGGATTAGCTTATGGTGTTCAACACAACTTTAACAATATTTTAGCTATATCGTGGTGGTCAGTTTTATTGGTGGACGAAACCCGATAGATGGGAGCGAGTACACCTACACAACCATCCACCTGTCACAAGTCAGAAAAAACTCTATTAGATAAATTTTTTCGAGTACACCTCGCCATCAGCGGGGTTCGAACTCACAACTTTAGCACTGAAATAATAGCTTCCTCTTTCAAATTCTATTTTAAAGTTCCGGAAAAAAATAATGAACTCTCATCAATTGCGCATTGAAAGATGAATGCATAACGTTTATCCCTAATATTAGGGCTGTAGTATTTAAAGAAAATACATGAAATTATGAAAAAATTCATATAACAAAAAGAACAGATACAATAAATATTTCTTGATCTGTCTTGATGGAAATCTAAAGTTCAAGATCGTCACCATAATTAACAATACAAAACAGTTTCTTTTCAGTAACTATGGTGAAACCAAAATGATTACTGTACGATCCTTTATTTATGTGTCGATTTTCGATTCAAGATGTCACTAACATGGACAATAGTGAGCAAAGCAATGTAAACAATATGCTTGGTTTGGTTTATGGTGTTTATAGTCACTTTCAACAACATTTCATTTTTTCGTGTTAATCGGGTTTATTGGTGGAGGAAACCGAAGTACTCGGACAAACCACCGACCTGTCGCAAGTCACTGACAATCTTTATCACATATTGTTGTATCGAGAACATGGACAATAGTTTAACATGTTAGTCTATTTGACAAGTACAGTAATTGTACTCTCAGAAACTGACTTATTTGAAACAAAGCTGTATATCAATGTATTATGAGCGAGTATCTACCACTTTATTTGTTTTTCGTGTTGATAAGGAATCTAAAATAACAAGTCTATTCGGAACACATTAACAACGACGGGTGTCACTAGTGGAGCAAAAATTGCTTACCATTCCGGGGAACATGAGTCTATCCCCG
Organism: Bathymodiolus brooksi; assembly: GCA_963680875.1. Classification (NCBI taxonomy): domain Eukaryota; kingdom Metazoa; phylum Mollusca; class Bivalvia; order Mytilida; family Modiolidae; genus Bathymodiolus; species Bathymodiolus brooksi. Next base: position 29,285,111 of record OY804582.1, read on the forward strand.
GGTTTATGATGTGGATCGTTTTACTTAATCTGTACGTTTCTGTAGATCCTCGTTTGTACTTTGATCCTTTTTCTTTAATACCATTGTATTGTCTGCCCCTCGATTTACGGCTTCTGATTACCTCTTTGGTACTTTTTCTTTAATACCATTGTATTGTCTGCCCCTCGATTTTCGGCTTCTGATTACCTCTTTGGTACTTTTTCTTTGATACCATTGTATTCTCTGCCTCTCGATTTACGGCTTCTGATTACCTCTTTGGTACTTTTTCTTTGATACCATTGTATTCTCTGCCTCTCGATTTACGGCTTCTGATTACCTCTTTGGTACTTTTTCTTTAATACCATTGTATTGTCTGTCTCTCGATTTTCGGCTTCTGATTACCTCTTTGGTACTTTTTCTTTGATACCATTGTATTCTCTGCCTCTCGATTTACGGCTTCTGATTACCTCTTTGGTACTTTTTCTTTAATACCATTGTATTGTCTGTCTCTCGATTTTCGGCTTCTGATTACCTCTTTGGTACTTTTTCTTTGATACCATTGTATTCTCTGCCTCTCGATTTACGGCTTCTGATTACCTCTTTGGTACTTTTTCTTTAATACCATTGTATTGTCTGTCTCTCGATTTTCGGCTTCTGATTACCTCTTTGGTACTTTTACTTTAATACCATTGTATTATCTGTCCCTCGATTTACGGCTTCTGATTACCTCTTTGGTACTTTTTCTTTGTTGCCATTGTATTTTCTGTCCCTCGATTTACGGCTTCTGATTATCTCTTTGGTACTTTTTCTTTAATACCATTGTATTGTCTGTTCCTCGATTTACGCTTCTGATTACCTCTTTGGTACCTTTTTTTTAATACCATTGTATTGTTTGTCCCTCGATTTACGACTTCTCATTACGTCCTTGGTCCTTGTTCTTCAATACCATTGTATTTTCTGTCCCCTGATTTACGACTTCTGATTACCTCTTTGGTACTTTTTCTTTAATACCATTGTATTGTCTGTCCCTTGATTTACGGCTTCTGATTACCTCATTTCTTTAATACCATTGTATTATATGTCACTCGATTTACGACTTCTGATTACCTCTTTGGTACTTTTTCTTTAATACCATTGTATTGTCTGTCCCTTGATTTACGCTTCTGATTACCTCATTTCTTTAATACCATTGTATTATATGTCACTCGATTTACGACTTCTGATTACCTCTTTGGTACTTTTTCTTTAATACCATTATATTGTCTGTCCCTCGATTTACGGCTTCTGATTACCTCTTTGGTACTTTCAAACTTTTCTTAACATAGAAGTCAAAATGTAAATTTGTAAAGAAAAATAAAACGATTAAGAGTATTAATCCGTAGCTTTAAATCTCTTGTCAACTTTAATTTCCATTCCATATTCATATTCTTTATAGGTCAAAGATGGATAGCGCAGATGCGTGTTTTCAAGAAAATAATATGTTACACTGTACACTTTCCCACAGAGTGATGTGCAAGGTACGTGTAGTTAAATGAAAAACAAAAACCAAAATTACCACACTGTCAGAACAGTTCTAAAATCTTATCTAAAAATCATAGAAACAGAGGAAAAGATCGATACCATGGCTTCGTACAGGCACTTCAGTAAATATTGAGATAGTTGGGGAGGTTTTTTTGCCCAGTGTTCCATATCAGTTAAACGATATGGACATGCAAGTGTTTACAACTTATATGCAAAATGCCAATCCTCGTATATAAATGTGTCAGCAGCGTTGAGGTAAAGAACGTTATTTCTAATATTGGACACAATATATTCAATATTTGTGACTCAGAAGTTGCTATATATGTGTACTATTATTCCAATCAACCATCATTTATATAATGTGACGATCCTTTAAAAATCATTTACTTAGTACTCATGACTTAATAATTTAGTACTCAGAAGACGGTGCTGTTGTGAAAAGTCTTAAAAAAAACTGCAAAACTATTACACATTTATTGCATGCTGGTGAGGAAAATATGAAAATTTATTCACCCAAGAGTATCATATTCGCATGCTATAAATGTTTTATTATACCGAATGAAACCAAGAAAACACATACATGTAAAATACTGCTGGCAAATATATTTGAATTCCACTGGAACGTTGTCTCAGACATTTAATAACCACATCCATTGTAACCGTCGCCTGCAAATGATGCGTTCCGAGTGCCTCTGACGTTTTCCTGTTAAAGAACGATAACTCTGGCAGTAATACCCGTGAGGCTTCAGAGTGGGTGGAATATGATTTTTATTTCACGGAATATGATTTTTGTCCTGTATGATCACGTGTCCTGATTTGTACCTATTGCTTACGCAACTATTATCAGCACCGATACTGCGCATGCGTTAATTGATACCATTATCACATGTATGCAAAGCAATCTGTCGAATGATCTATTTTTCATATTGAAGAAAAAATTGAAAATCTGTTCCATTTTGCTCCAAAAATCAGGTTATGGCGTCTAAGTCAATATAGCAGAACAATTTCGAAGTCCGTACCACACGGCGGGTAGTATTGAGAATTAGCCTATGTACATTCGTATTGATAGAATAACATTTAAAGACATGAGAAAAACAATTGGGTAATTACATATATATGTAATAAAGTAATATTAATTAAAATCCTTAATTTGGATTCGACAGTCATGTCAGTATTATATTATGCAGATAATATTATAAGGCTCTTTCCGTATCACATCCCGTATCAACCCGAGACACCAATATCATTCCGACAGCTTTAGCTCGAGGGATGATATTGGTCGAGGGTTGATACGGGATGTGATATGGAGAGACATATCATATTATGTTTATCATATACTTAATCATGAGAAAGTCTTGTTCTGTATTATGAACCTTTAGTCACCTGATCAATATCATTTTATGGGGTATGATAAAGTGGTGATGATATCGATATCAGTCACGGCAGACAAATACAGTCGTAATGTTCTTTCAGTATTATATATGCAAATTTCCTTTATTTAGTACTAAGTATATGTATATGAATAAATATTTAATCAACTAAATGATTGTCTCGTTTTGTCTTGTATATTATTTCTTTTCTCGTGGCTTAAATCAGATATATTAATAATATTTATGATTGATGAAAAAGTGTTTTGAAGGTAAATTTATGAACAGTTTGTATAAACAAAGTTAATGAGAAATTTTAGAATAAAACAATAATTTAATGTATATCAACTTCAAAGAAAAACCAAAGTTATACACGCGTACTATTAAACGCCAATTCTCACAATCCAATTATCTCTTTTATATATTGTTTTAAATCAATTATTAAAAGGCCGAAGAAAAAGGTAGGAATGTTAAAATTGCAATTAATAACTGTCATTGATTTTAAGTACAAAATAAAGATAAATTTTTCTTCACTGAAGGTTTATTTCTCAGCACATCATATATTTACATAATATCAATAATATAAAAAAAACACAATACAATACTCTTAACTCACTGGATAAGTGAACTAATAATAAAAACAACTGTTAATAACACTCTCAAGGATGGTGTGACATCAGCTTTGAGGATGATGTGTGTATATTGCTCTGGGCTGTAGCTTTCTCTGGTGAATATACCTAAAATAAATGAGAAATTGTTACTCAATTTGTCCTTATATTATCTTCAGAAATATATTACAAAAAAGGCTTTCCTTAATAATAGTAGTCAGTACACAAATAAGTAGACTACCATACAGGCAATAGTATTCATTTGGGTAAGCGGACAGAAAGTTACAGAACATAAAGTCACAATTTTATAGGACAAAAAGTCACAATTAATATGCGAGCTTAAGAGAGCTCTTTATGGTATAAAATGTGTACTTAGGATTTTTTAACAAACATGGCTGAACATACTATCGAAGAAAAAAAAATCGATGCTTTGTAAACACCGGTTTCTGTGTAACACACTAACACACTCAACTAATGAAGATCTTCTTAACATAAAGCGCAAAGGTGATCATGAAGTCTCGTACCCTCTCTCGTACGTCCGATACCACTGAAACCCGGAACCCGTGTGTAATAAAAGTCATTTATTTTTTAATTTATTTAATCTCTTCTGACATACTGACAAGAATTTTTGTTTCTACGCGGAAGTTAGCTTTTGAGATTTCGTAAGGAACGATAACTCCAATAAAGGAACGACAGCTCGATTGAATGAGACTAGATTCGGCCCTAAAAATAAGTCGTCCCCAATATATCTCGGCCCAAAAAATCTCGACACTTTTTGATGCACTGGATGAGCGTGAAATTGCCAGATAATTTTCAGATACGCGAGCATTCATGGCCGTGCCGGTTTCATATTATTTAGGTTTAAATAATGTTATAACAATAAAATGTCACAATGCACATTTAACATGCATGTGGGACAATAAAAGTGATTTGTTTTTTAATTATTGTTAGCAAAGGCACTCGTGGCACGGAATCACCACCCCCCTTTCTGAGTACTTATATATTTTCAATAAAATTTCTTTATTATTTCATCTCTTTTTCCTGAATTTATTGTGGATAATAATAGTATATATAGGGTCGACACATGTAACTTGCTGTTAACATCAGATTGTATAAATATGGATATGCACAAGTTAAATTAAGGAATATGGGATAAAATAATAAAGAAATTTGATTGAAAATAAATATGTAAACAGAAAGTTGATTAATTCATAAAATAAAATGATTCTTAATACAATTTATTAAGAAATACCAATCACAATATCGTTATTTAGGTAAATACTTATTAGATAGATTTTTTTTTAAACTATGTTTGTCTTTTTAATTGATAACTGACCCAAGCTAGGCTAAGTAAATGAAATGTGACTTAATGTGTTAATTAATTTTCACTAAAAAACATACTTGCCTTCTATAAATTTTAATCTTTTATCTAATTCTTTTCTTATTATGTAACAATATGGTCAGGTTGTTATTCTCATTGAATGGCTTCTCAAAATAGATGGCTTCACAGTAGGTGCTTTTCCTGTATAATCAGTAATTGATTACATCCTGTATATTACAACTGACAGATATAATACATGACAAACAATTTTAATCAACCATTATCATCATAAAATACATTTGATTTGCCTGAAGAAGAAAGATTTGTTATTATTTTAGAAAAAATTAATGTTAGCGAGAGCGCTTATAGGGAACTGACAGTATTTTGTGATGGGCTACCACGAAAATATCTGGTTTCCCAAAGCCGGGAAGATATTAACAGTTTATATCATTTTGAAAGATTTCCGGGAAATATCCCTGGCGCATATGTTAGTCTAGAAAGCGAAATTATCCGATACATCAAGTATCCTGGAAATCCTGAAACAGACAAGATAAAAATTATAATTTCGGGAGACGGGTCAAAAGTTAGTAGAATTTCAAACTTTGTCGTGTTGTCCTTTTCTGTAATTACCGATGATTTGACATCATCATCAAAAGATCAAAATGTTTTTTGCATTGTAAACTGCAAAGAAGATTATGATCATTTAAAACTTGCTTGCACATCCATTTTACAGAAAATAGACACATTATACGAAAAAGCAAGTATTGAAGTTGAGGGGAAACATCTTGATTTAGATATTTTGATGGGTGGTGATATGAATTTTTGCAACTTGTGCTTGGGTTGGGTGGATCTCTATGTAATTATTCCTGTCCATGGTGTAGGGTTCATAAAAACCAGAGGGACAACATGACAAAGCCATTGGATTTTTACCATACTCGTGGTATGCAGAGAACATCACAGAATCTGAAGGAAGATGTGGTAAAGAATGACTTTGGTGTTCGTGCTCAACCTCTTGTTAGTATTGAGCATGAACAAATAATCATTGATGAACTTCATCTTCTTCCTCGGATATGTGATAAACTGTTAAGGAACTTAATATTAGAAACAAAAACGCTCGATGACAAAAATGCCGTTCATAGTGAGAAGTCAGATTTCTTAGGACAGCTTACTGAGAAAATAAAAGGATGCGGCGTTTTACATTTGAACAAAAAAGGGTACTCAAGGTGAATTGGATTGGTCGTCATTGACCGGTTCTGACTGAAAAGCTTTTGGAAAATATTGCTTCAAAATTATGCTTTTTGATCCATCATGATACCCATGGTCATACTGTCAAAATTTGGAGTTCATTTTTGAATTTATATCGTTTCGTGACGTTAGAAATACACGAGTTCTCTAACAATGAAGATATTTTTGAAAAATGTAAAGGGTGGGTAAATGACTTTCTTGCTTTAGGATCATTCAGGAGAAAAGGTTTTGATAGCGTTACTCCTTATATGCATTGTATTGTATACCATGTTCCATTTTTCACTAAAAAAGTATGGAAGACTTTTACGTTTCAGTGGGCAGGGCGTTGAAAAAATCAATGATGATATAAAAATAAAATCATCATTCAAAAACAAACAAATGGGACGCAACGGTCGATCCCTTACAAGTTCGAAAAAGGATAGAAAATTTGACATCAGAGAACTGCGAGCGTGATAAGCGAAACTACACCAAAAGTACGAACGAGTATTGGAGTGATATAATATTTAAGCAAAGAGCCGCTAAAAAGGCTAAAATATCTGAGGAAATGTCACTCGTAGCTGACAAATATTCTGAAAATGACCCGGTCCCTTGTTCAATCGACGACCTTTCCGTAACCGAGATTAGAGACGAATTGAAAAAAAAGGCGTTAAAACGAGATTCAAAAACAGAGAAAAACCTTTAGACCTTTTAAACGACAATGATTATGTTGTTACTTTCTGCGTCCTCGTGTCAGGAACTGATTTATCGGTAGTCAAAAGTAACTACGAATTAATCTTCATCTTATATTGCTATTTTCTGTATAAAAGAAACAAATAACCAAATTCTGTGTTGTCGCTGATAATATTTCCCCGGAAATAATAATTTATCTGTTGTATAAAGGTATTTATGTGAATGTAGGAAAAACAGTCACAGGAAAAAACTGCAAACGCACAATTCGATACCAGCGTCCAAATCCTCCGGTCCCAACCACCTATGCAGATGTCAGATTGCCTGAAGAGTACACAACAACTACCAACAACCAACAGCTCCTGCAATACGACAACGGCCAGAATGCAGAAAACAGAATGTTAGTCTTCTACTCACCAGACAATTTGGAAAGATTAGCCAATTTCCAGACCTTCTTCATGGACGGTACCTTCTCTGTAGCTCCACACTCATGTAAACAGCTGAACACCATTCAAAGATGTAGCAGTCACTGCAGTATATGCGTTCCTGCAAAATAAATGTCAAGATACTTACAGGGAACTCTTCCAGTCTACTGTTGACAACTGCCATGCCAGCAACCTACAACTCAATGTCCAGACTATCATCACAGACTTTGAAGATGCAGTCCTTCGTGCAGGTACAGCTGTGTTTGGTCGCAACATAAACCACCAGGGCTGTTTCTACCACCTGACACAAGCATCATGGCGAAAGATACAGCAGCTTGGTTTGGTACCTCTCTACAGCAATGACGACGACTTCAGACTGTTCTGTGGTACGACGAATGTCTTGCCTTTTTACCAGTACCTGATTTGAACAATGGTATTCATCTGCTTAGAACGCTATGCCCTGATGACCCACCAGAAGCAGCTGAGCTCCTAGATTACTTTGATTCAACTTACATCAGTGGTAGACTTAGACAACAGAATCCAGCATAAAATCAAGCAGTCCGTCTGGTCTTAAGACGCAGCCCACCTATACTTCCACCAGCCAATTAGAACGTACATGATGCCACAGTCAACGGTGATGCTAGAATCAACAACATGTGTGAGGGCTAGAACAGCAAGTTCCTCAACCTGGTACGACTTGCCCATCCGTCTATATGGCGTGTGATCGCGCGGTGTCAAAAGGAAGAAGCTACTGTCCGTACTATTATCCAGCAAGATGCCGCTGTTACCCACCAGTTAAGCGTACTCAATAGAGACATGTTCAGCTCCAGGAGCGTTTACAGAACCTATGCAGAGACCTCACTACTGGCCAGAAGATCATTGCCGAGTTCTTGTGTACAGTTGGGTGGAACATCAGATTCAATCACCAAAATTAGTGCTTAAGAGACAATTGACATTATGAGCATTTACAATTTTAAACTGGAAATATTCAATGTTTGTATGTTCATCATTATATCGTTATGATTTGATATATTTCATATGTTATTTGTTATATGACTTATAAATGCTCCAATCATTGATGTGATTAATTAAATGTAAATGCTAATTCGTTGGTTCTTTTTAAATTATTTTCTAATTAGAAAGAGTTGGATGGGTGAATATCAATGAGTCAAATGTTGGTTCTCATATATCAAGGTCTATCATTCCTTTATAATTATAAGGAGTTGGGATTTAATACATATCAATGAGACATCAATCGAATTTGGTTCTCAATCAAGGTCTTGAATAAATATCAAAACACAAACAAAGCAAAAAAACACACAAACAAATAAAGAAAAAACAACACAAAGCGTCAAAAACAAAAACAAAACAAAAATAATTATACACACTGTGACTTTCCGGGGTATAGTAAATGTGGAAAAAATATATTGTGACTTTTTTTCCCGTGATATTTTTTTCTACCGACGCAACACATACTTACGATATTATATTGAACACAGACACTATATCAATATTAATTCCATACAGTCAATGATAAGCAAAAATCGTGACCGTAAAATATTACCAAATAAAGGAGAACAATTCGGTTTATTATTTTCGTGAATGGATTTCGCTCTACAGTTGCGATATTGTTGAACGCAGGACTAATTTAATGAGTTCTACATAACATGGATTATTGAATTTGCAGGCAATTATACCTTCGGCAATATCCAGGTTTGATATGCTGCTACTCTGCCAGTTTCCATCGTTGAGCGTTCATGATTCTGCTGTCCTCACCAAATATTTATATTTGAAATTCATATGAAAGGAAATTAAGAAAAAAGCTAAATGCATATTCATATGTTGCTTTATTGTGGAGCCCAGTAACTGACATGATAATTTTAATTTCGTTTATTCGAAATAGTTTATGGAGCCCGTTTTCTGACATGAGAATTTCTTTTATTTCGTTTATAGATATTTTTTTAATTTAGTTTATGTGAAATACTATTTCGTGTAACGTCATAAAAATATGCATCATGTCAGTTAACGGGCCCGTACTTTATTGTTACTCATCAAAAAAGAATAAATTATAATTAAGAAAGAAGCGTATTTTAACTTCATAATATTGATGTTTTAAAAAGAAACCATCATAAAGAAAGATAATTAAAAAGTTGGCATGCGGTGAAATATTTATCCAATTACGAATTATACCTCAAAAGACGGCATTGTCATAATTTGGTCTTAATTTATGGTACTATGATGTGCTTTGCAAAGTTTTGACCTTTTTATCTAAGACATCAGCAATGTTACATATATGGCATGCATTCGGGATATGTATGATGAAAGAAGAACACAGGATTCACACAGACATCATGTTCTTTGTATTTGATCTTGATCTACTTTGATTATTTATTAGGTTTAAATAACATACCTTGTCTTTTGTATGAACAATTATTTATATACACGACTATATGGTTTAAAAGGAATATATTATTACTTGGTTCTATTTAAAAGAGTCATTATCTGCCAAAATCGTAAATTGTTGTTACCCATAAAAACTATGAGATATGATTGATGCCTTAATAAAACGTGTTTTTGTAACTTATAAATGTTATGAAATGTACGCGCATCGGGGAAGAAAGGTGCAACTGCTCGTGTTTTGAGATCGATCAAGAAATGGACGCCGTCTTATTAATTATCGGCATTGCTTTCGGAGTTTGCCGAATCGTCATTAAATCAGTACAACAATGCACTTATTTCTTATTTTCTGTTAATCTGCTTCTAGTCGGCGTTAGCTTAATTACGGACAAAGACCCATGCAAATTTGCAGTTAATAAGCGACAACATACAAATTACATGTATTCGTTTTTACCTGTCACGAGTAAGGTCAGTTGCATACGGAGAAAGCGAGTTCAAATTATTTCCTTGCAAGGAAATAATAAATCGATGGTAATTTTTGTTCTCAAAAGGCGAAAAGTGGTACGATAAGCTGTTTGATGGAAATATTTACCTTTATTTCATCATTTTAAAGCTATTTACCAATTTCCAAAACATATAATTGTTTTGGTCAAAATCGTAGCTAATGCCCCTTTAAGCTTGTCTTATTATTTGTTATGTTAATTTGTCAAGTACGCACATGTGCTTACCAAGAAGCTAATTGTATTGATTGGTAAATCAGTGCAAATTGTAATATCATACCACTGTTTTTTTTCAATTGAATTCAAAGCTATTGTCAATTAAGTTACGGGATAGATATTCGTGAGTCCTATCTCTGGTCGGATTATAGCAAACATTATACAATTTGTCTTTATATTTCTCGGCTAAGCATATGGTACTTAGGAGTGATCGTATGGTAGTTGGGTTTACAGGCTATTGGCATTTGCTCGCTTCATTTGATTAATGTTGCATTAACAAAAATGCAGATAGCAATTCTTCTCTTCAAATATGGGCTTACAATTTACGACTTACGAGTACTTACCAACACTCTTAACTTTGCGATCACTTTTTATCGTCAGTCATAAATCCTATTTATTGGTGAAACGGTCATAACTGTAAGAGTGCATTTACGTCTACGTTTCCGACTTACGACCTTTAGTGAAACAGTCGCCAGTTCTTTAAAAGAAAGAAAGAGAAACAAATTTTAAATCTTTAAAACATGTACCTGTTTGTGTAATATTTACACACTTCCGACGTTCGTTTGGCACTTCTTATCCATACATACCTAAAATTACAAAAATAAAAGGCCGACTCGATATGATTTTCTCTCGATTATTTATTTTCTCCTAACAGTCTAAATAACTAATAGTAGAAAAATAAAATAATTTAAGAAGTTGGGAAATCGAAAAAAATGGAAAATTAGAGAAATTATGGGGGAAATAAATATTTTCGCTTTGGGAAGCTGAGGGTTCCCTATTTGTTTTTCAGTTATCAATTTGTAAAGTTCAAAGATCAAATTAATATTGGTCCTGGTTATTAGGTAATAAGTGTGAATGAAACCAAATTTGAAATATATTGTAATGATAAAACAGAAAGCCACCATATCACCGAAAATAATTTGAAAGTGGCGATAAACACCATAACTTGGTGACTTTTTTTCCTGTGGCTTTTTTTCTTGTGACTTTTTTTCCTACTTGTCTTGTGACTTTTTATCCTGTGACCTTTTTTCCTGTGACTTTGTTTCCGTTTACCATTTATGTATTTTATATATAATATCTTATTTTTGGAAGAGATGTACGAAAATCAAATATTCGTTTTATTGAAATTTCATGTCCTCCCATGAAAAGACAAACTATTATCTGCATCAGTGATTTTTGGTAGTAAAAACTTATAATGTTGATATATTGCTTCAACAAAAAACTTGCACCGCTTATCTTCGAGATCACATTGGTTCACCCACGTATTATGATGGGGTTCATGTCGCTCAACTTTGTAGTTTTCGGTGGGTTTTTGTTTCGTTGTGACTTGTTCACAATATTGCCTGTGTCTGAGGGGTATCCTTTCTTGATTGCCATTCGGTTTTCTCTATCGTGTACTTCACTCCATTATGAAAAATAACCAAAAATCTCATGGGATATATCCAGTATAGTAGCATTAGTAAATGGGAAAATAATATAATTTTTGTTGAGTTTACTATATTGCATCACATTTTAAAGAAATTAAGAATTCGACATTTCAATATTTCTTTTAATAGTAAAACAGCAATTGGTGCAGAGCAAACGCAACCATCTAATAGCGCATGGGATTCTGATAGTGATAGTTATAATTCCCACGGGATTGAAGAACCCCAAATGACTCAGATTCTATTAAAGACCTCTTTCAAATGAGGAAATCAGATGAAGTCATAGAACAATCCTCCTCCAGATAACAAATGTGATATTGAAAAGAAAGACGAAACGACGGAAAATATTACCAAGGGCCTTACTGACTCTGATGAAGATCTAAAAAAAGAAGAGATGACGGAACATTATATGAAGAATATTACTGGCTCTGATGAAAACTATCAACACGATTTTCATGATTTTTTAAATCGACTTGGTTTGGAATCCTTCTATCCAGAGAAAATTACATTAATGGATGTCACGAAAGTGCAATCAATTAATAATGCCTCACAACTTGCTGACATTCCATGGATTGTGCTGAGGAACCTTATGATGATTAATTCAACATCACGAGACAAAATGGTGGAAGAATCATTGGAACAAATTCCCAATGATACGTTTTCTTCATCTGAGATAGACTTGTCAGAAGATTCTACTGTAGATGATATTTGGTCAGAATTAGGCATGCGTGAGACACAAGATAGTATAAATCCAATAGATATTATCGTAGCTATTTTCAAATGTAGTTCTCCAGCTTTAAAGGGAATCATAGCTGCAAAGATGTTTATGTGTAAGCTAGCTATTCCATTTATGTTTCCATGTGAAAACAAGACTCTCATGCTGTCATATTATCCTTTACGGTCAATAGTAATGGATGACACAAATGACGAAAGTGGAATGATTAAAAAAATGTCAGTTGATTGTCCCTCTGACATAATTACGTTCATACGCTTAGGTAGACCATCAATCTCAAAGTCAAAACTTATGAATACTATTCTGTCCGACACAAGCCATGAAACCTTTTTCAATAAGAATTGTCCTCTGGGGAAGACCAATAGATGTATCAGCAATGGGCTAATAGAGGTAGCCTGGTATATACCATCTGGCAAAGCAAAGAACTTTCCAAATTTAACCATGGTTTTAAACTTAAGAGGAGATTGCAAAGATCATCAGCCGCAGCTTGATTTTCTATCTGCTATTTCATCTGTCGTTGTTGTTTTTCTGGAATTGGAGACTCTTCATGACCAAAAAGCCGTACAAATGCTGTCTGTCTTACACAATTCTGGTCCCTCTGGCATCATACTAGCAATTGACGCGCTGAAGCATGATATGCCTACTATAGGTAGATTGTGTACAGAATATTATTATCAATTTCCAGGTCATAAACAGGGAACTAAGATGTGCATTGTTGCTAAAAATATGAAAACAGAAAGTAATTTCGAAGTTACTAAGAAAATTCGTCAACATATGTCACATTATTTGAAGAAATCGACCACTGAACCATTATCGGCAATACTTCAGAAAAAAACTTTTCAATTCGTTAAAAAAGATGAAGATGAAAAACAATTTAAACAAGTAAGAGAAATGGCTAGCGAAATTCTGAGTTTCATTCCCAATGAGTGTATGGAAGTCAGAAACATTATAACTCCTTTACAAGGGGAAACGTGGCATATCTGGAGCAAACATCTAAAGACAATTAATAAGTCTTCAAAGTTTACATCTCTTCAGGATCGTGCTAAATTCGAAGAAGAAATGAAAGAACAACGACAGAAGCAATTGGAATTGTCCCGTGCTAGTCATCCATTTATGGTTAATTGTCTGGATATTTTACTGAAGGTTGTCGACGATGATGCAAATTTTATATTACTAATTGAATGGGTAAAACATTTGCTTGATGACCGCTCGAGAACAGTTATAGCAAAATGTTTGCGTAAATATCAAGCTGATGTACACGATCTTAAATCTGCCAAGCAAGAAAAGAAAGAACAGCCTATCGTAGACCAACTAGAACAGGAGGCTATGAAGAGTAAAACCGTCCTTGCTGAATGTTCATTTCGCTTTGAACATATAATGCGAGAGATAGGACAACGTTTTGAAGCAATAAAGACATGTACATCAGTCACCTCACCAAGTGAAAAAAATCTCCTGGAGAGGTTGCCACACATTGGGGCAAAGCTATTGCTCATAGGTCATCCATTTGAAGTCATGGATGGTGAAACAACCAGCATACCAATGAAATGGGTAGAGGCGGTACTTCTGGAGCTGCGAAGCATGATAGGCGATAAGAGATTGCTATCACTGTCAGTCGTTGGTCTACAAAGTTCTGGTAAATCAACTTTATTGAATACTATGTTTGGCTTGCAATTTGACGTAAATGTAGGTCGCTGTACAAGTGGAGTCTACACCCAACTTGTTCCTGTTCAAAGCGGGGAGTGTTCGTTTGATTATATTCTTGTTACTGACACTGAGGGTTTACGTGTTCCGAACCAAAGTGTTAATAAAGAACTCAATCATGATAACATGCTAGCAACATTTGTTATCGGGTTAGCTGACATTGCTATTGTAAACGTGAAAGGTGAAAATACTTCCGAAATAAAAGATATTCTCCAGATATCGGTTCATGCTTTTCTGCGATTGAAACTTGCCAACAAGCGTTTGAATTTAAGACAGAGTTGCATATTTGTACATCAAAATGTTCCTGCTGCTGATGCCGAAAATAAAATGATTGAAGAAAGACAAATGCTTGTTGAAACACTTGACGAAATGGCAAAAGCGTCAGCAGACCAGGAAAATATAGCAAACATTCAAACATTTAGTCAGGTGATAGATTTTGACAGTGAAGAACATGTTTCTTACTTTTCTGATTTGTGGAGAGGAGATCCACCGATGGCTCCGGTAAATCCAGGATACAGCACTCGTGTTGCTGAGGTCAGAAACGCCATTTTATTTCGACTCGCGTGTAAAAGAGATACATATCTGACTATCACAGATACAGTTTCTAGAATAGATGATCTTTGGAAAGGAATTTTAAAAGATGACTTTGTGCATAGTTTTCGAAATAGTTTAGAACTGAAGACTTACAACAGCGTTGAAAGAGAGTACCATGGCATTATTTGGGAACTTGATAAGTTCCAATGCGAATATGTATTGTCAAATGCAAGAGTGGCTCTACTCGGCTGTGACAATGAAGACCAGTTACAAAAAGCTGTTTCCGAAATTGCTTCTGAAATCGCGGTAGAAGTTGAAAGAGAAACACTACGTCATCGTGATCAATTAGTATCGTTCATTGAGACAAATAAGCTCAAAGAAATCATGATTCAGTGGAAACAAACAATAATAAATAGATTAAAATCGCATGCAGAGGACTTGTGTAATAAATCAAAAACTGAAATTAACAACCTTAAAGAGGAACTTAGAATAAAGAGAATTCGAATTCATGAAAGAACAAAGCATGAAAATGAAATAAACGAACTCGCCAGACAATTATCGCAAAAAATGAAAGGGGAAAAACCTCACGACGACGCTATGGAACAAGAATTCAACAGTATGTGGGTAACGTGGTTAAACAAAATTGACGCAAAATATTCAGACGAGATATTTGCAGTTGATGAGCAAATTAAAAGTCTGCTGTGTGAGAAATATCCATCAGATATGGCATTCTTTACGAGTAGCAATGGTGCTAGTTCCGGTCGCAATTATGCCAAAATGACAAAATTGGTAGGCAGCCTACAACCTGAAGACATCGGCAATGAACATATCAGTTTCAGAAATATGGTAAATGATACTCAACACGAGAGTGATATTGACCTCTACAAAAAACAGGCAATCAATGTTTCAAATAACATATTCATGAAAATCGATATTAGACTAAACGAATTCATCTGTCAAGACATTCGATTTGACATATCGTATGTCAACGAGATTTTAATTATTATTTACAACGATGTCCAAACTCACAATGAACATACGCTGAACGAGTATAAATTTACCCTACCGACAACATACAGAGCAATGATCATGAATCATGTTGTCCAGTATGTAACTGTAATCTTCACTACTCTGAACAACACATATGATAGCAAGCACAGTCCAAGGGGACACATGGAAGAATATAGACGAACAGCCTGGACCCTGTTTAAAAATCTTGTTGAGAGTAAGACAAAGGATATGGAAGCAGTTGGATTTTTCAAAGAAGCAACAATGTTGAAAGTAAAAGAGCATGTTTCTGATCTTATTCCACTTGATGTAGCAGATAAAATTATGAGGTTATTTTCCTACGAGAAATACAGTGCTATGAAAGCAATAATGATCGACTTGGCGAAAAATGAAAACTTCGAAGATTACAAAGCATATATCAACGACCCTGTGTCTTATGCTCGAAAGTGGATTATGACATTCACAAATAAAACAATTTTCGAAGAATCCATAGGAGATCAGACTCAATACTGTAAGCTTGCTGATTACAGATTAAGAACAATATGCACTCAACTGGAAAAAAGCATACTAAATTCTACTAAAGAATGTGAAGGAAAAGAAAACGTTGGTTTATGTCAATGGATTGACACATTTCTGACAGATATTACCATTTCAGCAGTTTTACCTTTGCCCAAAGATACCTTTGTCCATATCAAAGACAGAGCTATATCAGATCTTGCTTATATGAACAGAGTTTTAGTTGAAGAAATGGGAAATATGAAGCATGATATCATCAAAGATTTTGCAGAAACTACTAAGCTTACCGTCAAATGGAAACAAAATGTCGTTTCAATCATTATGGATAAAATATGGGGATGCGAGGAAAAATGTATGTTTTGCAACGAACC